>JAMYXO010000236.1:0-15000 GCA_033310375.1 Conus canariensis | reverse complement strand
ATTGTGTTACTGTCATTAATGTCAACAGAAACTCTGGCTCTAAATTGATAAAATTCGTTTATTTTCCTTCCATCATGATGTTCGGGAGAGAGAGAGAGAGAGAGAGAGAGGAGGAGAGAGAGAGAGAGAGAGAGAGGAGAGAGAGAGAGAGAGAGAGTTAAGACAAAAACGACAACAGCAACAACAACAACAACCCTCAACCAATGGTCAACAGCAAGTGTCAGAACACTACTTCAGTGCTATGTCTGGAACCCTTTCAGCGTCAGGGTGCTATAGAGGAAGCTGTACATGTCCGTTTTTTATGGAACCATGTCAGCGTCAGGGTGCTATAGAGGAAGCCGTCCATGTCCGTTTTCTCTGGAACCATGTCAGCGTCAGGGTGCTATAGAGGAAGCTGTACATGTCCGTTTTCTCTGGAATCTGTAACACACAGAGGTCAGGGGCTGGGGGAAGACAGTGGTCAGAGGCTGGGGGAAGACAGTGGTCAGAGGCTGGGGGAAGACAGTGGTCAGGGGCTGGGGGAAGACCGGGGTCAGGGGCTGGGGGAAGACAGGGGTCAGGGGCTGGGGGAAGACAGCGGTCAGGGGCTGGGGGAAGACAGGGGTCAGGGGCTGGGGGAAGACAGGGGTCAGGGGCTGGGGGAAGACAGGGGTCAGGGGCTGGGGGAAGACAGGGGTCAGGGGCTGGGGGAAGACAGGGGTCAGGGGCTGGGGGAAGACAGTGGTCAGGGGCTGGGGGAAGACAGGGGTCAGGGGCTGGGGGAAGACAGGGGTCAGGGGCTGGGGGAAGACAGGGGTCAGGGGCTGGGGGAAGACATGGGGAAGACAGGGGTCAGGGGCTGGGGGAAGACAGCAGTCAGGGGCTGGGGGAAGACAGGGGTCAGGGGCTGGGGGAAGACAGCGGTCAGGGGCTGGGGAAAGACAGGGGTCAGGGGCTGGGGGAAGACAGGGGGAAGACAGGGGTCAGGGGCTGGGGGAAGACAGCAGTCAGGGGCTGGGGGAAGGGAACAGGGGTCAGGGGCTGGGGGAAGACAGCGGTCAGGGGCTGGGCGAAGACAGGGGTCGGGGGCTGGGGGAAGACAGGGGTCAGGGGCTGGGGGAAGACAGGGGGAAGACAGCGGTCAGGGGCTGGGCGAAGACAGGGGTCAGGGACTGGGGGAAGACAGCGGTCAGGGGCTGGGGGAAGACAGCGGTCAGGGGCTGGGGGAAGACAGGGGTCAGGGACTGGGGAAGACAGCGGTCAGGGGCTGGGCGAAGACAGGGGTCAGGGACTGGGGGAAGACAGCGGTCAGGGGCTGGGGGAAGACAGCGGTCAGGGGCTGGGGGAAGACAGGGATCAGGGGCTGGGGGAAGACAGGGGTCAGGGGCTGGGGGAAGACAGCGATCAGGGGCTGGGGGAAGACAGGGGTCAGGGGCTGGGGGAAGACAGGGGTCAGGGGCTGGGGGAAGACAGGGGTCAGGGGCTGGGTGAAGACAGCGATCAGGGGCTGGGGGAAGACAGGGGGAAGACAGGGGTCAGGGGCTAGGGGAAGACAGGGGTCAGGGGCTGGGGGAAGACAGGGGTCAGGGGCTAGGGGAAGACAGGGGTCAGGGGCTGGGGGAAGACAGGGGTCAGGGGCTGGGGGAAGACAGGGGTCAGGGGCTGGGGGAAGACAGGGGTCAGGGGCTGGGGGAAGACAGCGATCTGGGGCTGGGTGAAGACAGCTATCAGGGGCTGGGGGAAGACAGGGGGAAGACAGGGGTCAGGGGCTGGGGGAAGTTTGAAATTTAGAGAAACGGTCTCCAGTACAATCCCTTCCCCTAGCCCGAGGCTGCTGTCTTCCCCCGTCTTCCCCCGTCTTCCCCCAGCCCCTGACCCCTGTCTTCCCCCAGCCCCTGACCCCTGGCATTTCCCAGTCGGACCGTCGGTTGATCCCCCACCTGCCCCCCCCTACTTCCGGCGCCATCTCCTTTAAGAACCTAAAGGAATGGGTCCGAGTAGCCAGGATGGGCATCCTCCACACCACGGCGGGACACACCTACTTGGACATGCCCCTTCAGCGAGCGGAGGCTCTATGGCCGGAGGACGATGGTGCCATCCCAGTACCGGGGGACCCGGGCTCTGAGGCGCACCAAGAGCCTGACCCTCGCTTGTTCAGCGATCCTTTCATGCGACACCTAGTTAACAGGATTTCGCATCACCTTTCGGCTGCGGCGGACAGCGCAGCCAGAAGCCACTTCAACTGCTTGTTGGTCGCGAGAGAGGCCGTGCTGGCGCGGACCTCTCTCTCCCCGACGCTTAAGGCAGCCCTGCGATGCATCCCGGGCCAGGTCCAGTCGCTCTTTGGCGACTACTCGGCTGACGTCATAGCACAAGCAGTTGAGGAACGCAAGCAGGCTGTGTCCTTTGCGCCCAGGCCACCGCCACGCCCTGCTAGACCCCCACTTCGTTCCTTCCCCAGGCACAGACCCTATCCCAGACAATCGCCTTCCCGCACCGCACGGCCCGCCAAGCGACCTAATCTTCTCCCAAGGCCTAAGCCAAAACCCCATCAGCAAAATTTTCGGTTAGGCCAACAGTCACGCTCCCGGAGCTGACTAGGGAGACAGCCCGAGGGGGACTTAGATCAGGTAGCACCCCCCCTCGCCCTATCCCCCACCCACCAGCCCAGACCCTCGCCCCCCCTGGCGGGCAGCCTCTCCCGGCATGCCCACCAGTGGAGACGCATACGCCTCACCCCTGGATAGTGGCGGTGCTACAGGAAGGGTTTCGCCTTCCTTGGGCCCACGAGCGTCCCCCCCCTCATGCTATCTCCCCCTCCCTCCCCCAACGAACCCTCCCCCGCCAAAGCAGAAGCTCTTCGCACGGAAGTCCAAGACCTCCTCAAAAGAGGGGCCATCTCGGAGATTTCCCACCCAAACCCCGGCTTCTACTCTTTGTGATCCCAAAAGCCTCGGGAGGATGGAGGCCCATTCTAGATCTTTCGCCCCTCAACAAGTTCCTCAGGCCCACCAAGTTCAAGATGGAGACCCCCACCCAGATCCGAGACTCCATCCATCATCGCGACTGGGCCACATCCGTAGACCTGAAGGACGCCTATTTTTCAGATCCTGATTCACCCGGCCCACAGACGATTCCTACGGTTCGTCTGGCAGACCCCGGAGAGGCCTGCACGCATAGTGGACCTCATCTCCTGCCTGTCACAGGCACCCCACACCTCGGCCAGAACCCTGTCCTCCCTCCTAGGAATGATGGAGTCCCTGTCTCCCCTCATTCCCCTGCGGCGGGTCCCCAAACGCCAACTTCAGAGGGAGTTCCGCCGACGTTTGTCACAGACCTCCGACCGCTGGGACCAGGTCATTCCCCTCGGACACTGGTTCATTTCGGCGACGGAGGAGCGGCTCACTCCAGCCACTCTCTCCACCGGGGTCCCCATCTCCCTCCCAACCCAACCCAACCACTGGAACTTTATACAGACGCCTCCAACTTGGGCTGGGGGGCCCACGTGGAGGACAGTCACGCCTCGGGGAGTGGGAGCTGGAAGCGGTCAGGCTAGCCCTTCTCCAACTCCAGCACAAGGTCGCGCACCGACTTGTTCTCCTCCTCACGGACAATACGTCGGTAGCTTGCTATGTCAACAAAGGGGGAGAGGCCCGCTCCATTGGCCTCTCCCTCAGAACAGAGGCCCTCCTTCGCTGGTGTCGCGCAACCATTGGTTTGTGCCCATGATCGACCTGTTTGCCACCAGCTTCAACCATCACCTGCCCCTGTACGTCTCTCCCGTTCCAGATCCCCAGGCGGATGCAGTCGACGCACTATCCCTCCCCGGGACGGGCCTACTGGCGTATGCCTTTCCCCCCTTCCCCATCCTACACAAGGTGATCAGGAAGGCAAGGCTGGAAAGACCCAGGCTGATCCTCGTAACGCCATGGTGGCCGACCCAGTCTTGGTTCCCGGACCCCAAGTCCCTCACCCACGTTCCCCCCCTCCGGCTCAGCCCTCGCTGGGACATGCTGAGACAACCCCGGTCAGGTCTTCCTCACTCCAATCCCAAGATGCTTCGCCTACACGCGTGGCTTCTATGCCAGCCCAACTGCGAACATCTGCATCTACCCCCCACTCGGAGAGACCCCAGTCCGTCCTAGACACACTAGCCGGGGCAGGGGCCTCTCAGGGATTACGGGACTTCGCCTCGGCATCTCGCAGAGCCAGCACCGAATCCCTCTACAACTACCGTTGGGAGAGATGGATAGCCTGGTGCTCAGATAACTCTGTTCCCATGACTGCCCCTCCAACATCCAGATAGGAAATTTCCTCTCCCACCTATCCTCTTCCCTTAAGCTGTCGGCTGGCTCCATTCGGGGCTACAGATCAGCTATCTGCACTACCATTCGTCAACTGGGGGCCCTTCTTTTGACAATGACTTTCTCCTCAGAGAGGTGTCTAGAGGAGTTGCTCTACGGGAAGCTCAGTCCCCTAGGCGCATTCCCCTCTGGGACCTTTTTACGGTCCTCGATGCCCTCAGAAAAACCCCTTTTGAACCCATTGCTTCTATTCCTTTTGACCTCCTCTCCTTTAAGACCACCTTTCTCCTCGCCCTGGCCTCGGCCAGAAGACGAAGTGAGATTCACGCCCTCAGCGGTGACCCCACAGATATCGCCTTCCACAGGGACGGCTCAGTCTCTCTCAAGTTCCTTCCGGAGTTCTGACATCTTGGGAAAGGGAGAAAAAGATGGAGACATGGACCTTTGCCCCTCCAGGTGTCTCAGGTACTACTGGGAACGCACACGCCCCAGGCGCTCCTCCCAGAGACGACTCCTTATCTCCCTCAACCCCAACAATACTAGAGATATCTCGGCGGGAACTATCTCCAGGTGGCTCTCCAAGACGGTGAGATCTACCTACGCTCAGGCGTACAAGGATCTCCCTGTCCTATCACCCAGGGCCCACGAGGTCAGAGCACTGGCCACTTCCACAGCGTTCCAGTACTCTGTCCCCGTGCGCCACCTGCTGGAGGCAGCCTACTGGCGTTCGGAAAATCCCTTCATTAATTTTTACCTGAGGGAGATCCGCATGACCAGAGCTGATGGGTCTAAGGGGATTTCCTTTGTGGCGGACAATGCAGCCATATCGGTCAACCCCAAGAACCACTAGGGCGCTCGCCCTCCTCCGATTCCTTTAAATTCTGCTATGGTCTGACATGGTAAAGTATATGACGCCAAAATGGGGAGTTTGTGTTATACTCCCTGTTTGGCTAGTATACTTACCATGTCAGACTCTAATTCCCTCCCTACCTTCCCCTCTGGCGCCAAGGTTCTCGGGGTCACCATACACCAGGCCTCGCTGAATGACTTATAGGAAGTTGACACTGGCTTCTTCCGGGGCCGGAAGTGGGGTGACATCACGTGACTGTCTTATGACTGCATTGGCCACGGAAAAAATTCGGCCTGACAGAGCTGGCTAACTGCCGTTGAATGCTATGGTCTGACATGGTAAGTATACTAGCCAAACAGGGAGTATAACACAAACTCCCCATATTGGTGTGAAAGTAAAAAAAGCAGTACAAAATGAGTGCGTTTTAAACGAACGAAATGCTGCGTGTTCTGATATCAATTCCAGAGCGTTTTGGCAAAAAGTTAAATCATTGACATCAACCAAACCGAACTGCTCGAAATTGATCTCACCTCGTGCGTAGTATGATTATTTTAAAACTTGGTTCGATCAGCAATCAGCGGATGACTCTGATTTCGGCTGTGAGGTTGATGATGTTCTAAATGATCATGTACCTGGAAACTGCAGTGACTGTTTAAATGCCCAAGGAGATGGGGACATTTCAGAGGTTGAAATTCGTAGTGCTATTCGTGCATTAAAAAATGGGAAAGCATCTGGACCAGATGGTCTGTCCTCTGATTTTTTCATACACCATGAAGATGTTCTTTGTTAGATTTCTGTATCCGTTGTTAACAGAATTTTTGAAAGTGGGGAGTACCCTCAAAGCTGGACGAAAGATGTCATATTCCCTTTACACAAAAAGTTAGTTCGAGGAAAACAGACAATTATAGGGGGATTTCATTGTTGAACATAATCAGCAAATTATACAGTGCAGTAGTTTATAACAGACTAAAGGACTTTTGTGATGCGAATGATACTATTCCTAAAGCTCAAGCAGGTTTTCGCAAAGGTTTCAGTACTACAGATAACATTTTTCTCTTCAATCACTGGTTCAAAAATACCTCACAAAACATGGTGGTCGGTTTTACACTCTTTGTGGATTTCTCTAAAGCATTTGACAGTATACACAGACAAAAACTGCTATACTTCATTTTACAGAAAACGGGTATTCACGGAAAAATGTTCAAAACATTGAGGGCTATGTATAGTAATGTGAAAGCTGCTGTCAAAGTGGTGATCAGTATAACTGAGTGTTTTGACTCTGTGTCAGGTGTAAGACAGGGCTGTGTTTTGAGTCCATTGTTGTTCTCTATATTTTTGTCTGAGTTGCAAGCTGACTGATTACACTGTGGTGCAAGAGATATTGACATTTTTGCTGACCCACTTGGTATTATGCTGTTGATGTGTGCCGATGATATTGCTTTAGTTTCCGACTCTGTGGCAGACTTACAGAAAAAAAGATAGATAGTGTGTCTGGAAAAATACTGCCGTAAATGGGGTGTGACTGAACATGGATAAAACCAGAGTGGTTGTGTTCAAAAGTGGTGGTTTCATTAAATCAGCTGAGAAATGATGGTATGATGGTAAGCAGATTCAGGTTGAACCTAGATACAACTATCTTGGCGTTATATTCTCAGCCACATTAAACTGGTCCAGGTGTACAGAAAATCTGTCAGGTAAGGGTCTGAGAGCGGTGGCCGGAATTAAAAGACTGCATGTTAAACTTCAAGGAATCCCAGCAGCTACGTTATTCAAAATTTTTGACACAAAAGTAAAGCCAATTCTGTTGTATGGTTCTGAAATATGGGGGTTTCAAAAATATGATGCTATTGTAAAAGTACAGATCAAATTTTGCAAGATGGTTTTAGGGGTTGGAAGGGATGTCAAAAACAACATTGCCCTTGGGGAGTGTGGTAGATGTCCTATCTATATTGATACATGTCGTGGATTGTGAAATATTGGTGCAGGCTTGTGTGTATGTCCGACAACAGATATCCAAAACATGCTATAAAATGATGCAAATGCATGATCACCTGGTAGAAAAAACTGGGTTACACGTGTAAGACTGCTATTGTGCACTTACGGCTTTGGATATGTATGGCAGATGCAGAATGTAGGAAATGCTCATTGTTTTATAGATTTGCTCAAACAACGTTTGAAGGATTCATATTTTCAAGACTGGCATTCTTCACTTTCATCATACCCTGAATATTGTATGTATCACCCACAGTTAGTAATGGCCAGTTACGTTAGTCAGTTGTCTGCTCGCGAACATCGTCGTGTTTTGTGTCTGTTTAGATGCAATCGGTTACCTCTGAATAGTTTGTGTCACTCGACTCAACAAATCACTAATCCATTTTGTAAACATTGTGATGGTCATTGTATTCAAGATTTATGTCATTTCATGTTAATCTGTCCTAAATATGCCAAACTTCGCATGAAATTCATACCCTTGTGTTATTATCGTTTTCCATCAGAATTTAAGATACAGTTATTAGGTAGAAATATGTCAAATGAATTGTTATTCAGAGTTGCAGTGTACATTACTAAATCCTTAAAGTTAAGGAAGTAAAACCCCTGTCTATAACTGATTCGTAAGGTAAACGTTTACTTGAGTTGTTCATAAAGTTTGCCGTGTATTTCTTGTTTATTTGTCATTATACTCTTTCCAACTCACCTACACCTTGCTAATTATGTACAAATCAGTTCCCCAGTTCATATGGGCCAGAGGGCCTGCAAAAACTGAATAAACCATTATTATTATTATTATCATTATTACACACACACACACACGCACACACACACGCGCGCGCGCGCGCGCGCGTACACACACACATACACACACACACGCGTACACACACACATAACACACACACGTAGGGAATCTCTCTCTCTAACTCTCTCTCTCACACACACACACACACACGCGCGCGCGCGCACGCCCGCCCGCCCGCCCGCCCCGCCCCGCCCCGCCCCGCCCCACGCACGCACGCACGCCACGCACGCACGCACGCACGCACGCACGCACGCCGCACGCACGCACGCCAAACACCCACACACACACACACACACACACACACACACACACACACACACTGGCCCTTTTGGATGTGGGTTTGCCTGCTCCATGTCCAGCGTCAGTGTCGGCACCAATAGCAGGGGAATAGTCTGCCACAACACCAACAAACACAACAATGTTATCAACAATACTTTCATCTAGGCCACCAATAGCAGGGGAATAGTCTGCCACAACACCAACAAACACAACAATGTTATCAACAATACTTTCATCTAGGCCAGATTTGGAAAGGAAGGAGGCGCTGTGTATATGTTTGTGCGTGTGCGTATGTGCACGCGCGAGCGCACGAATTTGTGTGTGTGTGTGTGTGTGTGTGTGTGTGTGTGTGTGTGTGTGTGTGTGTGTGTGTGTGTGTGTGGTCGTGTGTGTGTGTATACGCGCGCGCGCGCGTGTGTGTGTGTCTTGGGGGGGGGGGGGGGAAGAGTGATGAAGGGAAAAGGCACAGACCCCCACCTCAGTCCCACTCATCACATCCCTCACCTGGACCAATTTCAGAGCACGAGATCTGAAAAAAATAAAATAAAATAAAAGCGGCAAATACCAACCGCAAAATTGTCACAAAACTGTTTGATTACATTAGATTAGTAACTGTTACAGTTTTGCTAAAGGAAAAGGGTCCTTTTTCTCTTTAGCCAGAAAACACTGTGTGCAGAATATACCCAAAAAACAGTGTGTGCAGAAAATTTGAGAAAAGTGTGTGCAAATATAGCCAGAAAAAATGTGGGAAAATTTTCCAAAAAAAATGTTCAAATATCCAAAAAAAAAAAAAAAAAAAAAGTGTGGCGATTAGCCAAAAACAGTGTGGGGGTGTAGGGGGGTGTGTGCCTTAAAACCCCCGTGTTGGAAAATTTGCCGGAAAAAGGGGGCAGAATAGCCAAAAACTTTTTCAGAATTAAAAAAAAAAAAATGGTGCAAAAAACCAAAAAATTGTCAAATGAATGGGGTAAAAAAAACAGTTTTCAAAAGAATAGCCAGAAAACATTGTGTGCAGAAAAAATAGCCAAAAAAGTGTGTGCAGAAAAACCCCCAAAAACAGTGGTCGGGGAATATGCCGGGAAAACATGTTTTCAAAATATACCAAAACAGGGGTTTGGGGAAAGAATAAAAAGCCAAAAAAACATGTGTGCAAATAAACCCAAAAAAACAGTGTGTGCAGAATATGGGCCAAAAAAAATGTGTGCAGAATATGGGGCCAGAAAACAGTGTGTGCAATATACCAAAAACGGGTTTTTTCAAATATACCAAAGAAAACGGGTTTTTTGCAAAAAACCAAAAACATGTGGGCAGAAATAGCCAAAAACAGGTTGCAGAAATACCAAAAACAGGGTGTGCAAAATAGCCAAAAAACATTTTTGCAGAATATAGCCAAAAACGTTTTTCAAATAAGCCAAAAAAAGTTTGTGCAAAAAAAATAGCCAAAAACAGTGTGTGCAGAAAAAGCCAAAAACTTGTGTCAGAAAAACCCCCAAAAAACAGTGTTCAAAATACCCAAAACAGTGTGTGCAGAATATAGCCAAAAAACCCAGGTGTCAAATATAGCCAAAAACTGTGTGCAAATATAGCCAAAAACATTGTAAAGATATACCCGAAAACGGGTGTGTCAAAAAACCAAAAACAGTGTGTCAGAATGGGGATAGCAGCGTTCGGGACTCTCAAGTCCCCCGGGAAATTTTCCCCGGGGAAAAACCCCCCAATGGTCCACGAAGAAAAACACATTTTATGTTTTTAAAATAGAAAGGGTGTTGAAAACAAAAAGCAAACTGACCATAAGAAAAACCCCCTAAAATCCCCCCTTTTATAGGGGGGGGGGGTGGGGGGGGGGGGGGGGGGGGGAAATGGTGTTACTTTTCCACTGACACGGTACCCCCTTCCCTTCAATGGCGAGAAGTTCTTTGTGTGTGTTTGGTTGGTGTGTTGTGTGGTGTTGGTGGTGGTGGGGGGGTTTGTGGAACTGCCTTAAAATACCTTTACAAAAGTCACAGAAAAACTTTTTACCCCCCAAAACAGGGGGGGGAAAATTTTAAAAAAGTCCAGACGCAGTTTTTTTTGGGGTTTTCTAGTCTGCTCCACTTTGTCCACAGCCTTTTTAACGCGGGACAAGGATTGTTCAAACACAATAAAACAGAAAATTACATTTTTAAAAACGCTCCTCAGACGAAAAGAAAATTTAAAAAGTTGGACAAACCCCCCTCAACGTTTAAAGACAATTCAAAGTTGAAAACACCCTAAACTAAGACAAAATTTCATTAAAAATCCCCAAAAAAAAAAACCACCCCTAAATAAAAATTATTTAAAAAACCCCCGGTTAAAGAAATTTTTAAAGTTGAAAAAAACCCCCCTCAGGGCGAATGAAAAAACAACCAAAACCCCACACGGGGCAAACTGCCCTGAGGACTGCAGGGGGGAAACAGGCGTTTGGGCAGCCCGGGGTGACCCCTGAAAAGTTTGGGGGGGCCCTCCCCCCCCCCCCGGGGCCCCCCCCCCCCCCAGTCCCCCCCCTACCCCTTTCCCTTTTTTAAATCCCTTTTTAGATGATGTGGTGTGTTTAAAATATCCTCCACATTGCTGTCACCCCAAAAACCTCTGCCTGTGATTGAGGAGATCCATCACTTCTTTCCCCAAACCCCCCCCCCCCAAATCCACCCCCACTTTGCAACCCCTCCTACGACCTCCCCCCCATTAAACCCCCCCTTTCCCTCCTCTCTCTCTGTCTCTGTCTCTCTCTGTCTCTGTCTCTCTCTTCTCGGGCTCTCTCTGTTTTCTCTGTCTCTTCTCTTCCCCTTTGGGGGGTTTTGTCTGTCGTCTGTCTGTCTGTCTGTCTTCTTTTTTCTCTCTCTCTTCTCGTTTTTCCCTTTTTTTTCAATGTTTTTACGAAGAAAAGAAAGGCAAACTTTTCCTTCCCCCCACCTAAGCGGGGTCTAATTAAGATGCTGTCAGTTCAAGATGGGTTTTGTTTTCTGGGGTTTTTCTGATTGAACAGCAAAAGGGGGAAATGGAACAGGGGTTCCCAAAAACTCCATCAGCAGAGATGGGGTTTGGGTCTTGGTTTAACTGATCTAAAAACTAAAAGGACTGAAAAAAGGGGTTTGTCACAAAACCCTCAGCAAGAGGGTTTTTGAAACCGGTTGAAACGATCTAACAGCAAAGAGAGGACGGTAACAGGTTCGTCACACCTCACGAAATCCCAAAAAAAACCCCCCACAAATCCCCCACCAACCACAAATAATTAAAACATCATCAAATCCAATGTTTGGGGAATCATAGTGGGGTGCAGACAATCCGAAACGAGGAGAGTTCAAGAATGGTCAAACCCCCGATATTTAAAAACACCAAAAAAATTTAAAAGGAACCTTCCAAAAAAAAAGGGGGGAACTTTTTTGGTTACACCCAAAATTTAAAACCCTTTGGGGAAAACAAAAAAGGGAATGGATGCGGAAAAGCTTCTTGACTTTAAATCCGATGCGGCCCTCGCTGGGGCTCTAAACAATCTGTCTCATCCGGCTTCTCGCACAACATTTTTTAAATAGACTTACTCCAGGGACCTAAAAAATTATTTTTAGGTTAAACTACTAAAAATTTTTTTCCCCTTTTTTTCCCCACGTAAAGCAGTTTTGACAGGGTTAAAAAAACTTTTTTGCTGCGGGAAACAAAGAAGGGGGCCCAAAAAGTGTTCTACGGGGCGGGAAAAATTATCTTTCCCCATCGGTTTAAATGTTTTCCCCAAAAACGTTTTTTGGACTTGGTTTGTTTCCGTCATATGGGCAAATGCTTTGGGGGATTTAAAAAAGGATTGGTCGCCCCGGGGGAGGGCTCCTCCCCCCCGGCCCTCCGCGACTGGGCAATTTTTTGGTCGTAGGGACTTAGTAAGGTGGTGCCCTTTCATATTTGGGGGGGAAAAACAGGTGCCACTGAACCCACCGAAGGGGATTTGGGCACAGTGCAGTGTCTCCTCCGGGGGTTCTTCCGACATTGAAAATTTGTGCCCGTGCCCGTCTACGTTGGGCGGGGACCGGGCCCCGGGTTTGACCGGGGGAGGGGTTGGGGGGGGAGGTCGGGGGGGAGCGCGTGGGGGCAATGCCCTGAAGATTGGACAAAAAAAAAAAGCTCTTTCCACTAAAGGGGACAAAGAAAGGGGGACCCCCCGTTTTTCAGGGCAACCCAAAATAATCCCTCTTTTTAAAAACAACACAAAAAAAAAGGCCACCTCCATTTCTACAGGGCGCAAATGGTTTTTTTACCCCACAGACAAAAAAAGGGGGTTTCTGTATTTTTTTCCCAGAGTGGGGAGAATGCTGCCCTTCATGTAGGGGAAAAAAATGGGCGTTTCCCTTTTTCTACGGAGCAATGAGAAAAGCACTTCCTTTCAGACAACAAGGTGTCTTTTTTATTGCACAGAACAAAAAAAAGACCCTTTTCAGGGCCTAGAATGGCGCAGGATGCGGTTTCACTCAAAGAAATGGGCACGCCAAAATTTTTTACACGGGAACGGGAAAGCTTTTTTCCATCCCCATGTTGGGGCACTTTTGGCACAAAAATCGATTTTTTACCAATGGGGGGAAACCCCTGGGGGAATGGAGTCGTAAAATTTTTCCCAATGTCAGTTGGGGGGGGGGAAAATTGACTCAATAGGGGCTGCACTTTAGGGGTGCCCCCGGGGAACAAAAAAGCGTACCACACCCCCCCCCCCCCAAAACCCTCCCCCCCCCCACCCCCCCCACACAAAAAGGCACCCACAGCCCCACACTACGCGGGGACGAAAACACGCTCAAACACACACAAACCCCAAAACACCCCAAAAAACAACACACACACACACCCACACACACACACACACACACAACACAACCACAACTTCCACACCCACACAAAAAGGCCCCCCAGGCACCACAATTTACCAGGCCCCAAAACACGTCGAAACCCCCAAAACACACACCCCCACAAAACCCCCCACACCACACACCACACACACCACACACATCACACACACCCGGCGCGCGCGCGCGCATGCACGCCCGCACCTTTCCCCACGCACGAAAATGCCCCGTACCACACCCCACGCACGCACGCCCCCCACACATACCACATACACGCGCACAGGGACCCCCGAGGGTAGCATTTTCGCACGCGCCCCAGCGAGAAAGTAGCGGGGAAAAAAAGCTCTGAAAACAGTTGCTCCCCCCCAGAAACAGGGGGCAAAGCAAAAAAGAGAGTTCTGTAAAAATAACAAACGGTGGGGGTTTACCACAAGAGGGGGGGGAGAGAGAGAGAGAAGAGAGAGAGAAAAAAGAAGGGGAGAGAAAAAGAGATGAGGAGAGAAAACAGAAGAAACCCCGGAAAAGAGAAAGAGAAGAGAGAGAGGAGGGAGGGGAAAGGGGAGAGAAGAAAAGGGGAGGATAGAGAAAGCGACAGAGAGAGAGAAGAGAGAGAAGGAAGAGAGGGAAAAAGAGAAAAAGGGGGGGGACAGGGAAAAAAGGGGGAGGAAGAGAAAGAAAAAAATAGAAGAAAGAAAAAAGAGAGAAAGACCAAAAGAGAGGGAAAAAGAAGAGGGCAGACACAGGGGAGAGAGAGAGACAAAGAAGAGAGAGACAGAGAGAAAGAGACAGAGAAAAAGACAAGGGGAAGAAAGAGAGGAGAAGGTTTGTCGGGGGGGGGGGAAAGGTTTGAAAGGGGGGGGGGGAAAGGTGAAGAGGGGAAAAGGGGGGGGAAGGGAGAACAAAGAGGTTGGTTTATCGGGAAAAACCCAAAGCAATTTATAGAGACACAAACATTTTAACCCTTTTCCCTTTTCCTTTCGTGCGTGCCCTGGGGTCGGTTTTTGGGGGGTTTTTTGGGGGGGGGTGTTTTGTGGTGTGTGTGTGTGTTGTGTGTTGGGGGGGTTTTTGTTGTCTTCTCTTCTTCTCTTTCCCCCTCTTTCTCTCTCTCTCCCCTCTCCTCTCTCTTTTGTATTCTATATGCGGACGTGGTTTCTTTTGCCGCCCCTGTCACTCCCTTTTTTCCGGCTGCTGTCCCCCCGTCTGTTCTCTCTCTCTCTCTCTTTCTCTCTCTCTCCCCTTTCTTTTTCTTCTCTCCCCTGTTTTTAAAGCGTGACTGTGGTTTTCCCCTTTTGGGGCCCCCTTCCCTTCCTTCTGGGTTTTTTCTGTCCCGTCCCTCTGTCCCCCGTCTCTTCTTCTCTCCCTCTCCCCTCTTCTCTTTCTTCTTCTCTCTCCTCTCTCTCCCCCTCTCTCCCCCTGTATTTTTTATGCGGACTGTGGTTTCTCTTTGCCGCCCTCGTCCCCCTCTGTCCGCGTCTGTCATCGGCTCTCTTTTGGGGTGAGTGTGTGTGTGTGTGGTGTGTGTGTGTGTGGTTTTTGTGTGGTGTGTGTGTGGGGGTTTTTGGGGGTGTTGGGTGTGTGGTGTTGTAGTGTGTGTGTTTTGGGGGGGTGGTGGTGTGTGGTGGTGTGTGTGAGTGTGTGTTGTGTGTGTTGTGTTGTGTGTGTGGTGGGGTGTGTGTTGTGTGTGTGTGTGTGTGTGTGTGTGTGTGTGTGTGTGTGTGAGTGTGGGGTTTTGTTGGTGTGTTGTTGTGTGTGTGGTGTGGTGTGTGGTTGTGTGTTGTGTGTGGTTGGTGTTGTGTGGTGTTTTTTGTGTGTGTGGTGTGTTGGGTGTGTGTGTGTGTGTGTGTGGTGTGTGTGTGTGTTTGTGTGTGTGTGGGTTTTGTGCGGCGCGCGCCCTTGAAAAACCAAATCGGTTACCCCCGCCTCTCTCTCTCTCTTCTTGTCCCCCCCCGTCTCTCA
>JAMYXO010002371.1:15000-24134 GCA_033310375.1 Conus canariensis | reverse complement strand
AACTTCCTATACAAAAACCCATTGGAATGCTACGTGATCAAATCCATTGGCAAAAAAAAAAAAAAAAAAAAAAAAAAAATGCGTGCAAACAGAACAAATCAAAACAAAAAACAAACAAAACAAACAAACCCAAAACACTATTAGAGACAAAAACTAAATGCCGAATTGGCACAGTAATTTGTTAAAAGGAATTAGTATTCGTACCTTTTGTTTGTGCTTTATGCTTCTTTAAAGTTTTTATAAGGCCCCAACTATATTTCACACACACACACACACACACACACACACACACACACACACACACCACACACACACACACAGATATAAAGTCCCCTGAGGAAGACCAGGGGGGTCGAAATGTTGGGAAAAAGTCAACATGGTTGTTGTTTAGTTCATTGTTTGGATGTCTCTCTCTCTCTCTCTCTCTCTCTCTCTCTCTGTATATATAATGATGATTATATATACATATATAAACCATACATACAAATGTACGTAAACACACATCAACGCATAAAAAAGAAAACTCTGACAAAATTCAAAATGTCTATTTATGTTTGTCTTTCAAACATAGAAGCGTTAGATCAAGATTGACACTATAGAACAATATCAGAGTTTAGCAAATTTAAATCCATTATATTTTCCCCCGGTAATATCATATAGTTTCTACGTCAACGAAAGATGCAAAAAATGGACAGCAAGTCTTTTTTCATTTCAGATTTAATCCATTGAGGTAAAAAACATAAAATACTGATTAAAAACAACAACAGCAACAACAACAAAAACTGTAGTGTCTTGTGTTAAACACTTTACAAAATATACATGTACATTCTGATATACCGTTTTCTGAATATACATTATTTTTGTATCCCATCTTCTGCGCCACCTCAGTGGCAGTGCACCCACGCCGCTCATTCCAACACCCTGTCCACAGCCACAGCCCGCCAGTCCCGCCGCAGCCCCGGCACCGGCAATCCATAGGGAGCAGTCAATGTCAAGTCGTCAAGAGGCAATCCACCGGAGGAGACACTGCTCTACTGCCGAGACTTCTTTCTTCTTCTTCTTCTGCGTACGCAGGCTGATACTCCTGCGGACACTCCCTGTATAGACAGGCAAGTATCAATCCCATCTGCCCAACCAAGGGAGTGGAGTTTTATGTGCATGACCATTTTTTATCCCGCCATTAAGGCAGTCATACTCCATCTTCGTGGGAAGTGCCGAGACACTTCGGTGGTGTTCAGTTGCGCCTGTTCTGATGCAACATATGTAGGACACCACCTACTAAGCCCCCCCCCCCCCCCCCCCCCCCCCCCCCCCCCCCCCCCCCCCCCCCCCCTTACTGACGACAATAATTGCTTAGTCGCGGAGCCGACATAAGTGAGCTTTCCCTCCGGAGGACGCAACCACGTCCGTCCAACGACAGCCCCCATGGACTCGCCGATACCGGTGACCCCGACGGAATCAAATCAAGGCCACAGACCTGGAGAGGACATCGAAACTGAGTCATCATGAGAGCAGGGTGTGAAGGGCCACAGAGTTAGAGACATTTTTTTACGCTAAGATTTGTTCCGTACCGCCCACAATCATTTAACTTTCTGATTAGCCTGAACATAGTCAAATGATTTGTGCACAAGTGTCATTAATATGAGGTTGTTTTTTTTTTCCCCTTAATATTGAAGAAAGAAGATGACCGAATCTACAACTGTCTCGTCAGCACTAAACTGCTTCCTTATGTACTCCTATAATTGAGGACAGGAGTTGACTGGCAGTTAACAGCATCATTAACTGATTGATGGTCACTTACCTGAATCACTACGTGAAACCTCCGGCTTTTCCGGTGAAGCATAGCACACTGTCACCTTGTATACTGTGTCTGTCTCCTCCTTCATCACTGATGTGATGTGTAACTGACTGGCTATCTGGAAACGGAAATAAAGCGACAGCAGTTAAACAAATAAGCAAGAGGCAAGCTTTACACTAAGCAAGAGGCAAGCTTTACACTGACTCATGTGTGAACAGACACCATGAGGATTATGAAACAGGAGAGAGACTCGGTGGCGGGAAGGAAGAGTAGGGGGGGGGGGGGGGGGGGGGGGGGGGGGGGGGGCAGGGAACCAGTAATGTCTTTCTACCAATCGCTTTATCTCTCATCTTTGTAGGTGTTGTATAGTTTGAAAGTATAACTGCCTTTAAACGTTTGTTCCAGATGTCCCTCTGCCCTCCCTCCCCTTCCATGTCAATTGGATTTCAGAAGTGCAATGCCCATATAGCCATAGAATTAGTGGGAAGATTTGTGACTGGTCGACTGGTTGTGTTCTTACGTTTTTGTTCTGTCACAAGAATTTTGGAGTAAAATCTTGGAAAACGACAGAGTGAGGGCGGGGAGGTATGTGATGTAGATTGTGCGCAAGTTGCTCATGACAACAAAAAACAACAACATTGGAACCGCCTAAAAAAAAATTAGACATAATACGTCTCAAAGGCTAGACTGTGCAACGAGTTTGTTTTAAGAAAGGCCCATCCATCTGAAAGATGACACATGCAGCTTTAAGTGTAATCAAAGAGTCTGTAAAAAGCGTTTTGGGCCTAATCAGTAAAAATCTCCCTACCACATGGACAACAGATAAGTCACTCTTCGTTCTGTGTTTGTACTGTCCTAAATGTTAAATGTAATCTGTTTTTTTTGCCTGAAGAAGACCCAAGAGGTCGAAATGCATGGTGTCTTGTCCTGTGCTTTGTTTGTCAATGTCCTTGGCGGTACCTTACACCCTCTTTCTAAATTTTGCTTCGTTCTCCGCCATCAGTCACTCCATTTTGAAACAGTAAAAATCGTTTGTGTGACAGAATACATAGCGTTTTGGGCCTAATCAGTAAAAATCGTTTGTGTGGACAGAGAATACATAGCGTTTTGGGCCTAATCAGTATACATAGCCATGGATCTGTGACGCAGACGCGCTATATTCGCAACGTGGGTAGCCAACATGTTGCGACTGCCAAGGACTCCAGGCAGGTATTTCAATCAGCCTTCGTTCTTCTTGGCACTTTCATTTAGCGATGCAGTCACAGCTATTCTAAAAGAAAATGTGTCTCGATCTGTGCCGCTGAGAAGGAGTTTTCTGTGCACAATCATCTCATGATGATGTCAGCGTCAGTCGGTGAATTACTTTAAAAAAGGCCAGAATACAAGCGGACTCTGTCACCGGCAGTGATTTTGTCGTCAAAGGGGCGTCAACACATCTGTAACGTTCTCGAGTTCTCTTTTCTTCTTCTTTTTTTTTTTCTCTTCCCCAATCTCTGCACAAGACGGAATACCATCCGTGTGTCCGTTCTTAAATCATTGATTTATTATTTTGTATTTCCCTCTGTGCAGGTATGCGGGCATGGATACGCGCGCGCGAGTTGTGCGTGTGTTTTTGCGTGGCGAGGTAGAGGACGTTACTATTGGTGCAAAGAAGCGTTGAACATACTTCGAAACGATTTCATTTCGTTGTGTGCACAACGTAAGGAAGAAAACGTGAAAAAAAAGAGAAGAAAAATCAAACACACTGTGTGAACACTGCAGAAGCGACACAAGAACACGAACAGGCGCAACAGCAACAGAGGATGAGACTTTCAAGTAGGGTTCATGGGTCGCATTCAAATAAAAAGGTCAAGCCAGCACGCGAGCGGAAGCGCCCAAATGGAAGTGTAGTCCTACCCTTCGCTTGTTAATGTGACGTCATTTGTGAATTTACTGTCACCCACAGTGAGCCAGCAAAGGACATGTCAATGTGGTGGTAACTCTACACCGTTGATCTTACGCATGTTGCAAAAGCCAGGTATTATTCTGAGAAATGAATGCAGTTTCTTTCTTTCTTTCTTTCTGCGTACGCAGGCTGATACTCCTGCCGACACTGCCTGTATAGACAGGCAGTGGAGTTTTGTGTGTATGACCGTTTTTTATCCCGACATTAAGGCAGCCATACTCCATCTTCGGGGAAGAAAAATGCAATTTTGAATAACGGCATTCCCAGTCCCACCGGAATCTAACCATCGTGTGACCTCTTTGATAACAGACGTACATGTAACGATTACCAATTGTTGACCGATCTGGAATGGATGAAACAATGATAATTATGGCGACCTAATGCTGAAAGTTGTACAGATAAATCATATTAGAAGCAGCTAAAAGAACAGTTGGTTTTCAGTAGCACAACATACATACACACAATGTTGTGGTCGAAAACTGCGACAAACTTGTAGACTGAAGGAGCTGAACATTATTAATGAGTATAGCTGTGTATTCATACGAAGCAGTACAAAGCTAAAAACAAACAAACAAACACAAGCAAACAAACAAACACCCCAAAGCAAACAAACAAATAATACTTGGTCATGAGTGCTTGTACAGTAGCCGTGGTGTGTGAGCGTGCGTGCGTGCGTGTGTGCTTGCTTGCTTGCTTGCGTGCGTGCGTGCGTGCGTGCGTGCGTGCGTGCGCGCGCGCGCGCGCGTGTGTGCGTGTGTGCGTGTGTGTGTGTGTGTGTGTGTGTGTGTGTGTGTGTGTGTGTGTGTGCGTGAACAGACAAGCAGTGAGCATCCATATATGAAACACATAAAATCCAGGGTGCACGGAAATTTCAATGTTTAACAGAAAAAAACAACAACAACACCTTTTTGTAATTTTATCGCTTCTTCATTTTTATAATATTGAGCTGGAGGAAATCATATCAGTGTGAAAGGAGGCGTAACATGGGGAGGGAAATGTAAAAAAAAATGGGTTGTGCACAGTCTTGAAACTAAGCAGCAAGATTCTCCCCCCCCCCCCCCCCCACACACACACACACACACACACACACACACACACACACACACACACACACACACACACACACACACACACCGATGTGCATGCACTTGCATGTGATAACTATAACGGCACAGAGTACATCAGAAGAAATAAAACATGTCCTATTCTCTTAGAACAACGTCAAATTATTGAAGGGAACAAGCTACACCGAGTATAAGAATTCGTATTGTTGCCATATACAAAAATAATGCATTGGATTAGTATTAGGTATATTTATCTAACTTTCTTTACTTGACACAGAAAACTCTTCAACGCGCAACCTTTTCATCAGGACACTCTGTTAATGTATTGGATTGTTATTGAATACCGTCTTAACATTTGTGGGATACTTTCATCTGGACTTTGTCATTGTCGATTGTGTATTATCCTATAATTAGTTTGCAAAATTTGGCCTACAGTGAGCAGGATGTCTGAATTAGAAAGTCAGTCATTCCCCTGACCGCTGGGGTCGTTGGGGGGACGTGATGAGGCAGCCGCCGTTCCTCTCCAGGCTCTTCTGTTGGTGGCTGTCTTGAGGAGATCTGGCATGGTCATTTTGGTCCAGTCCTTTATATTGTCGGACCAGCTCTTTCTCTGCCGTCCTCGTCTGCGCCCTCCTTCAACGGTACCTTGAAGGATGGTTTTGGAGAGGGTGTTGTGACGAATAACGTGGCCAAACCATGCCATCTTCCGTCGTTTGACGGTTGCCAGAAGTGGTTCGTGGGGCCCAACTAGGTTAATGACCAGGTTCCGCTGATAATCATTGGTCTTGTGTTCTTTGTAGGAGATGCGGAGTAGTTTCCTCAGGCACCTGGTCTCAAACGCCTGGATTCTTCTTTCTGTTTCGGCCATCAGTGTCCATGTCTCGCAACCATATAAGAGGATGGAGACCACTAGTGACTTGTAGAGCCGGAATTTTGTGTGGAATTTGATGTTGCTCTTCCACACACTGTTCAGTCTGGCCATCGCTGCTGATGCGGAGTTGATCCTGATTCGGATTTCTGCTGTGCAGGTGCCATCTTTGGACAGGGTTGCTCCCCAGTACCTGAAGCTGGTCACTTCTTCCAGGGGCTCACCATTCATGGTTATGTTGGCACTGCTGTTAGTCGTGCTGTTGACCATGACCTTTGACTTCTCTGTGCTGACCTCCATGCCGTAGGCACTTGCTCTTGTGACAAGTCTGTTTGCAAGATCCTGGAGCTCGGTGTTGCTGCTCCCCATGAGATCGATATCGTCTGCGAAACGAAGGTTGCAGACCGGCCTGCCGCCAATGCTGATGGAGGTGTGGTGTTCTTCGAGGGTCTCTTGCATGATTCTCTCCAGAAAGATGTTGAAAAGGACAGGGGATAGTAGGCACCCTTGCCTGACTCCGACTGTGGTCGGGAAGAACTGGCCCTGCTGGCTATTGAGAAGTACTGTGCTGCTGGAGTGTTCGTAGAGGGCCTGGATGACTTGGACGAGCCTCTCATCAATGTTGAAGTCTCTGAGAACCTGCCATAGGCCGTTGTGCCACACCCGGTCGAATGCTTTCTTAAAGTCATTGAAGTTGTGGAAGAGGTCCTTTTGGTGTTGTAGATGCTTTTCAATCAGGACTCGTCAGTGGAAAATGTGTTCCACAGTGCTCCGCCTTCTTCTAAAACCTGCTTGTTCTTCTGATAGCAGTTCTTCAGCCTTGGATTTCAGTCGGTTGAGGATGATGCGAAGCATGACTTTGCTGGGGTGGCTGATCAGACGTATAGTCCTGTAATTTTGATATTGTTTGAGGTTGCCTTTCTTGGGTAAGGGAATCACCAATGATGGGTCCACTCTGTTGGCCACTTCTTTTTTGCCCAGATCTTCTGACAGAGCATTGCCAGTGCCTCTGTGGTCTCTCTCCCTCTGTATTTCACAAGCTCAGCTGGGATATTGCCCACTCCTGGGGATTTCCCTGGCTTCAGACTCTGTATCGCGGCCTCAACCTCCTCCTTCAGTACTTGGAGACCGTTCTCACTGTCTGCGGGTCGTTGGTTGTCCTGCAAAATGGATGTGTCCGGGCTGAGCTGGTAATTGTAGAGGCCCTCACAGTATTCTGTCCACCTCTTCAGGACTTCTTCATTCTCTGTCAGTAGCTTGCCATCCTTATCTTCGATGACCGCTGATCTTGTCTGGTTAGTCTTACTGAGGGTCTTGAGTGTGTTGTAGGCTTCTTTGCTGTTCCCTGCTTCCATGCCTTTCTGGATTGCTTCGCACTGCTCCTCTATCCAATTTTCCTCGGCTGTCTTCATCTGTTCTCTGTTCACCTGTTGGTACTGCATCCTGGCTTCGTCGCTGGAGTATTTCTTTCCTCTTAGTCCCCGCCTCTTGTCACATAGATCTAAGACCTCGTTTGTGACCCAAGGCTGGATCTTCTTCTGCTTCTTTCCCACAACTTCTTCAGCTGTTGTAGTTAGCACCTCTTTGATGTTATTAGCAAGGGTGTCTACATCGCTGTCCACTAAGTTGAGGGCAGCAAACTTCCCGCCTACTTGAGCCTGGAACACCTCTGCAATTTCGGGGTCCTTCAACTTCTCTAGGTCAAAGCGAATGCGGGGGTTCTTTGGACAACGCTTACACTTCAGCTTGAGCTTGAAGGTTGCCAGGACAAGATCGTGATCAATGTCGGCGCCTGGGAATGTTCTTGTTTTTGCTTTGTTGATGCTGGACTTGTAGCGTTGTGGGGCCAGAATGAAGTCTACTTGGTTGTGAACTTGCCCATTTGGTGAGTGCCAGGTTGTGATTCTGGACAGCTTGTGTGGGTGGAGAGTGTTGGCTAGGGTAAGTCGATGGCTTTTGGCAAACTCCAGCAGTCTAAGGCCTCTGTCGTTGGTTTCCCCAATGCCAGATTTTCCTGCTGTTCCTGCACAATTCCGGTAAGCATGTGGGCCAACCTTGGCATTCCAGTCTCCCTGGATTATGAGCATGTCTTTCTTTGGCACTGTTGTTATGATGGAGTCAGTCTGCTCGTAGAACTCCTCGATTTCCTCATCGTCATGGTCTGACGTTGGAGCATAGGCCTGGATGATCGTCAGGTTATGAGGTTTTGCAGAGATGCGGATGGAAATGAGTCTGCTTGAAATGGGTGTGCAGCTGATGACACTGCCTGCAATTTCTTTCCGTATGATGAAGGCCACCCCGTATTAGAAACAGTACCATTCTTATAGTCTTTCGTTTCTCCCAGACTCTGTTGTTGATCATGAAGACAATTGCTGGTAGTGAGCAACTTTTGTTAATATTGATTGCAGGCCGACCAGTAATGCGATCATTTGCATCTAAATGCCCAGTGTAAGTTTAAAAACGTGACAATGTGTACATAGGGTAAAGCAGATGACATGACATAAAATGCATCCTACTCTATCTGTTCAACATCAAATAGCTGACGGGACCAAGCTGCAGAAGAAACAAGATGATTTCTCTTGTGCAGAATAGACCCACTTCCACCTCATTATTACCAAAAGAGGTCAACGCATCCTCACACAGCAGCGAGAAAAGAAGGGAAAGTACCGAAAAGAAGAAGAAGAAGAAGAAGAAGAAGAAGAAGAAGAAGAAGAAGAAGAAGAAGACGACGACGACGACGACGACGACGACGGCGACGACGACGACGACGACGACGACGACGACGAAGAAGAAGAAGAAGAAGAAGAAGAAGAAGATGAAGACGAAGACGAAGAAGAAGACGAAGAAGAAGAAGAGGAAGAAGAAGAAGAAGAAGAAGAGAGAAGAAGGAGAAGGAGAAGAAGAAGACTATGAATACATGCCAGAAGACAGAAGAGAGAGACCCTTCAGCATTTCTTTCTGGTCAGAGCACAAGCGAGAGGATTTTATATCCGAGGTGATTATACCTGAGATATAAAGGACCACCTACATACCTGCCAGATGATAATATTGAGATATAAAGGATCACCTACATACCTGCTAGATGATAATATTGAGATATAAAGGATCACCTAAATACCTGCTAGATGATAATATTGAGATATAAAGGACCACCTACATACCTGCCAGATGATAATATTGAGATATAAAGATCACCTAAATACCTGCTAGATGATAATACCTGAGATACAAAGGACTATTGACATACTTGCTAGATGATAATACCAGAGATATAAAGGACCACCTACATACCTGCTATGTGATAATACCTGAGATATAAAGGACCACCGATATACCTGCTATATGATAATACCAGAGACATAAAGGACCACTGATATACCTGCTAGATGATAAATACCTGATACATAAAGGACTGCCAACATACCTGCCAGATGATAATACCAGAGATATAAAGGACCA
>JAMYXO010002371.1:0-10000 GCA_033310375.1 Conus canariensis | reverse complement strand
AATAAGCCTGTCTTTAAATTCCGCAATGAACTGTTGCTCATTCCCTACTTCCTGGGTCATCCACACTATTCCAAAACCCTGTTCTGAAAGGACTTTCTTTACTTTATGAGCCCAGCTTTCTTTACCTTTTTCCATTTCAAAAAGCATCGTATCATAGGCTTGCCTTCTAAAACGGGACTGGGGTAGCTTCAAGATCTTCAACCAGTACTTGATACATTTCACAAATGTACTTATGTACAAAGGGTATCTGCCCATCTCTCCATATAAAACGGTGTTGGATGAATGAATAGGTACTTGAAGGAAACGCTTCATAGCATACGTATGTACTTTTTCCATCATCGAATTTTCATGTAAGCCCCAAATTTCAGCTGCAGAGAGAGAGAGAGAGAGAGAGAGAGAGAGAGAGAGTAGAGAGAGAGAGAGGAGAGAGAGAGAGAGAGAGAGAGAGAGGAGAGAGAGAGAGAGAGAGAAACGGTGGGAGTTAAGCTTGTGGTGTGTGTGTGTGTGTGTGTGTGTGTGTGTGTGTGTGTGTGTGTGTGTGTGTGTGTGTATGTGTGTGTGTGTGTGTGTGTGTGTGTGTGTGTGTGTGTGTGTGTGTGTGTGTGTGTGTGTGTGTGTTTGAAGGGGAGGAGGTGAAAGATGAGGCAAGCGGGCTGGAATTTTGTGGTGGAGGAATAGAAAGTGGAGGGTGTACAACTGGAAATGGAGATGACCTTAACACGGCTGCCAGTTGTCCGAATGATTGTCCAGCCTAGCTATTACCGCGCGGGGCAAATGAAACAAACAATTAGTAATGTAACGTAATGTAGAAGGATATTTATAGAGCACTGTACCTCGCGAGAGCCCAAAGCGCATATTACAGAAACATTCTAACTCAAAGCACACACACAGACACACACACACACACACACACACACACACACACACACACACACACACACACGAAAAACAAAACCCACACACATGCAGAAAGACACACGAGCGCGTCACAATAAGCAGACTCGCGCACAGAGGAAAGTGGATATCGTTAATCAGTCCGGGGGAAATGATGTGTCTTTAGGGAGGTTTTAAAAGTCTTTAAAGAGTTCGTGTTACGCAGAGAAGAAGGGAGACTATTCCACAGAGCAGGTGCCAGGTAAGAGAAAGATCGTTGGCCTGAAGTTTTCAGGCGAGCGGAGGGAAGCCGAAGCAGACGAGAATCGGTGGATGAGCGTAAGTTGCGAGACGGAACATAGAGATGAAGGAGGTCAGAGAGGTTGGAGGGAGCCAGATTATTCAGTGATTTGAAAACCAAGAGAAGAACTTTAAAGTCAATGCGAGACTGAATTGGGAGCCAGTGTAAGGATGGCAGAATTGGTGATATGTGATCAGATCTAGAGGAGCGGGAGATCAGACGGGCGGCATTGTTCTGGACTTTTTGAAGTTTAGAGATGAGCCTTGAGGGACAACCGGCAGTAAAGCAGAGAAGCGTTTTGTACAGGCGAGGTGGCGACAATTCTCGCTTGCTTGGCGAGTGCCAGTGTTCCATAGCGCACCCTTGCGGCAAGCGGAACCAGAAATAGGCAAGATCTCTTGCATGAAAGAAAAAAATGGCCAATTGTAACTTCCAGTAACTGCTACACGAAAAGTGGTGCCATTTTCTGCCTGGCTCATCAACACGATCAAAAGGCTGATCCTTTCATACCAAGAAGAGCACGAAGAAGTAGTCACGCTGTTAATTTAAAATTTGCCTTGTGTCTTTTTCTTTACGCCTCACCCCTCTCACGTCACTCACCGCAAGGATACCCTAGTCACCTCGCGAGTTCTCGTCGCCTGTGTGAAACTCGTCTCTGAAGAAAGACATTTTGATTTCCGACGGCGAGTGTTCCAAAATGCAAGTCAAACCAAAATGGCATGGTGAGGGCAGCATGAAAACCATCGGGGCGTATAACACGAGTTATCTGCCTTGGCTGGTTTGATGTATTGTAAGTGGGGATGGAAATGGAAAGACACAGAAGGAAAGAGAAAACGATGGACTCAAACAGTAAACCATTAAAAAAAAAAGGATATAAAAAAAAAGAAAAAAAAGAAAGAAAGCAAAAAAACAAAAAAAAAAACAAACCACACACACACACACACACACACACACCACACACACACACACACACACACACACACACACAAACCCGACGAACAAATAAAATCAAACAAACAAACAAACAAACAAAAATCGACGATGCCGCCACCAGCACATGAGCACTAGAAGTTGCAGGAATTGTTTTAGAACCTCAAGCAACGAAGAATCGTCACTGATTGAGGAATGTACTGCAAGCTTCAAAAGCAAATGCAGCGGGCACTGCATTTCATGACACAACATTACGAAGACCGTGGCCCTGGATGTATTACCAAGACATCGAAAACTCATGGTCTTCCGTCATTCCAGGAGACAACACAACACCAGCGCCATACTGTTTCCTTGGAAATGGTCAGAGGTAAATGTCCTGCTATTCCTTGCTGAACAGTTCCAGACACATGTGGCGTCATCAAAATAGAGATAAAAGAAAAGGGGGGTGGGGGTGGGGAGGGGAGATAACGTCTGACAAATATTGTGCCAAAGATGACAAGAAGCAACAGCCAGTGCTTTGTGGCTATAAGATATAACACTACCACCTTTGATTATTTCTTTATATTTCCATGACCAACGCACGAGTGGAGTGAACATCCACATGAACTCGTTATCATGGCATCTATGAACACGTTCAGAAAGGCTGTGGCGGACTTCAGCCACAATCAGCGAGCCAGTTTGGATTATCCCCCTGCTTCTAACCAGTATTGTTGAAGACTAGGGCTGTTCCAGATGGGATGCATTCCCTTGAACCGATACAATCGATGGAGAGACCTAGCTCTCTCTCGCTCTCTCTCTCTCTCTCTCTCTCTCTCTCTCTCTCTCTCTCTCTCTCTCTCTCTCTCTCTCTCTCTCTGTAATATATAAACTGTTCCGAACATTTGGTACAAGGACTTGCGACAAGTTCATTCTCGCTTTCTGTCACTTGCTCCCCCCCCCCCCCCACACACTCAACCCACACCCACATCCAGCTTCTTTCCCTCCTCACCTTCCCGACTTCCAAACTCTCCCTTTGTCCCTTGCTCTCCCTCTCTCTTCTGTAGCATTTCTCATGGACTGAGTTAGCAATGGTGGTCATAAAATCACCCCAGTCATCGGTCAGGCTGTCTGTCTGTCTGTCTCCCCCTCTCCCGCCCCCTCTCTATCACCTACACACACGCACACAGACACACTTACCCCCCCCCCCTCTCCCCCCACCTCTCTATCCCTCTCTCTTTTACTGTACAGAAAATTTGAAAATATTCCAGTTGAATCAGTTTTATCTCGGATTGACAAACTGAAGAATGAAAGAAAGATAACAGAAGAACTTTAAGGGAATGAGGACGATGCATTGTGGAAATAACCCACATTCTCTCTCTCTCTCTCTCTCTCTCTCTCTCTCTCTCTCTCTCTCTCTCTTTCTCTCTCTCTCTCTCTCTCTCTCTCTCTCTCTCTCGGCTCTCTCTCTCAAAAGTTTGACCCATCAGGCACGATTTGTGAGCGTCTGTTAAAAATGAGATTTTAACATATTAGGAGTGTGTTGATCATCGCAATTTTTTGCATGGAGGAACTTAAAGGTATGGTAATTGGAGTGATTTGGGTACTTTCTGAATTATTCATCAAGATCCAGGCTAATTTGCTTCATTAAGTTTTACAAAGATTTATGAAGAAGGGGATTTCTTGGAGTACAGCTCAAACTTCGGATCGTGTTGCTATAAAGTGTACAACTTGCACGTGATTGATTTACGATAGCTGAGTGTGTCCTTGGTGTGAGAACAGTGAAGTTGTTCGACTGGTTGACAGTGTCGCATGTGGGATAGCACAGTGTGTTTACAAACTGAAGGAAAACAGGCGCTTTAAAGGAATTCTTTTCTTCATGTTGCGATGTTGGAAATAGGTACACGATCTGACTAAAAACTGCTGTCAAATTATCATCGGTGTGAGAAACATTATTCCTTTCAACTATACTACTGGGAGCAAAATGACGACTTCTTCTTCGTTAAGTGATGGATGTGGCAATCTGGTACAGATGATGGACTGGCGTTTTAGTCAGATGATGCAAATGATGAATTTACACTCCCGTAACCTCAGTAATATGCTTAGCCACAATCTCCAACAATTCAACAGCGCAATAGGAAAACTCAACACTGACATTAATTCACTGAAGCATGCATCTGAGAGAAATAGATTGGAGATTAATACTGCAATAGAAGATATTGCAATTGTGAACGAGAATTTTGAACTGATTAGTCAAAGACTCGACAGATTGGAGGAACAGGTCCATCAAAATGAAGTAGACCTGAAGAGCCGCAATTTGAGATTTACAGGAATACCAGAAGGAGGTACGTACACATTTCCAACAACTGATGTAATTATTGATGTTCTGAACCAGTATTCGTATGGAAGAAATTGGAGTCACAATGATATTGACCGGGCATTCAGAGTGCGGGAATGGAATGACGCAACAGACAGACCAAGACCAATAGTTGTGCAGATGCACAGGTGGTCAGATAAACTGGACATTCTGCAAGACCAAGAGCTGAGGGAATCGCTACGTAGAGACAACATCAGGATTTCTGCAGAACTCACCACCAGACAAAGAGAAATGATAGACTTCCATACCAAACAAGGAAAAAGGGCATATTACTGGAAGGGCAAACTGCAGGTGGAAGAATACTCTCAAAGGTTGGGCCCAAAAGACTTCCCTGATCTTCGCTATGGGCAAAGAAACCATGATTTTCAACAAGGAAACGGCCAGGAATACCACGACGCAAGGGCTTCAGCTGAGAACCAGAGACACTACATTGACTTCAGCAGAGATATGAATGATAGAAGATCAAGTGGTGTTTTAAAAAGAACTGAAGAACAACATGTAGTGCCTGGACACATGAGTTACAGCCAAGCAGTCAAAAACGGTCGAACATCATATAATGTTTCAAAGAACAAAGAAAGAACATTGAGAAACTCTTCGAGCTCGAAAAGACTCCCAATGAATGAGTATTTTTCTTATGAAAGGCATGATAATCAGAGTTCTCCTTTTCATCAGCACGCTTCAAGAGCGGAACACCGAAGAATCGTCAAAATGAGAAGGAAAAAAACAGTTTCATTCAAGACAGTCAGTATCGTCTGATGATGAAAGAAGTGGAAAAATAGATACATGGGACACTGGTACTACAGCAAATATTACAAACAAAACAAAGTATGATATGGATAGAAGACATAATACAAGTAAAACAAGGATTCCAGTTAGAAACAACAAACAAGGACGAGATGAAAGGAAGCAGCCTTCCTGTAATGATCTGCAAACAGACACTGTGATGGTTGCAAACCTGTCCTTAAACTGCAATGAAGATTATGATCCAGAGGAAGAGCAATGTGATCTGGCTGCTGCTGATATGTTACAGGACTACAGGAAAAACACCTCAGTGTGCGGATGATAACCAGGAGTCAACACTGAAGGGAAAAGAGGCAGGACTGCCAGATGAAGACAGCGACATCTCAAAAGGAGGAAACGAAGCTGCAGAAACCATGGGACCAGGTCACCAGTCTGACATTCTGCCCAGTCGGTCAGTTCCAGATTTAACTAGGAATGATTTCGGCATGTGTGACAGCGGAGCTGGAGATCAACTTCTGCGGGCCGTCGCTGAAGGTCGGATCGAGGCAGGGGGCAGAGATTCCCCTAAGAATGGTACAGAAAGACTTTCTCGTCCTAAAACACGAGCAAATGCAAAGGAGCGGAAGTTAGCCAGGGTGGTAACACGAGCGGGAAGTACCAAACGACGATCAGTCAGCCAAGGCAGCCAGGGTAGCATCAGGGAGGCGTTTAAGAGGGCCAGGTCTGGTTGTGGGTCACAATGCAGTGACAAACGCACACAGAGACAGGTTCCCTCTCCTGAATGTCAGTTAGAAGACAAATGACAAGCAGGCCGGGCATCATGCTATCCAAGTGGGTGCATGAAAGGGGCACGGGGTACAATAGGTACTTTTTCTAAACAGGACAAATGCCCGGAAAACAGCTATTTGTGTAACAGTTCAAATGTGTTTTCTGCTCAACACATGTCTAGATCCGTCAGCTTTTTGAATTATAACGTGCGTGGATTGTATGAAAAGTTACATGATCAAGAATTTGTTAACTTTGTAACTACCCACGATTTCATTACGTTTTCCGAAACTTTTATTTCAGAAGATTTTGATTCAATTGTTTTTTCAGATTATGATTCTTTTATTGCCAAAGCTCAGAAACTGTCAAAGCAGGGGAGTTATTCTGGAGGAATTTTGGTTTTTGTCAAAAAGTGTTTTTCTAAATTCATTTCCCAAATACAAGTTAAAAATGATGATGTAGTTGTGTTAAAAATATCAAAAGAGCTATTTGGTTGTGATTATGATGTTATGTTCATTTCAACCTATATTCGACCATATGATTCCAGTTACTGGAGAAACAATGCTGATGGATATGGTATAGAAGTACTTGATGAATGTATTATGTATTTGTATGAGAAATTCGACGATTTTCTTATTCTGTTATGTGGGGATTTAAATGCTCGCACCGATGATAGAAATTTTGATTACATTGACGACATTTTTGAGCAGACGGTCAGCAGTGCTGCAACCGACATAAATACTTTTGCCAGAAAGTCTGATGATATGGAAATGAATCTCTTTGGGACTCAGCTAGTTGAATTGTGCAAAATTGCAGACTGTTTTATTGTAAACGGTTCCTCAAAATGGAATTGTGACTCTGGTTGTACTTACGTGTCAGAAAAAGGGTCAAGCGTGATAGATTACTTTTTGATGTCATGTAATTTCCCCTCTCATCTCTCAGACATACGATTAATTGTAAAAGAGTTGATCGACTCAGATCACCTACCCGTACAACTAACATTGTACACAAAGGTCATGAATGTGGAAACTATGCAGAATGCTAATTGCCTTAAAGACAGTAGTAGAGAAAAAATAGTGTGGAATGTGGACAACGAAAAAGAATATAAAGATTGTCTTAAAGACTACGAAGGTATGACTATGTTAAAGGAAGCAATGGAACAGATTGATGAAGATGTTGATTCAGCAATGGATTTGTTTACGCAATATCTGCTTAGAGCTGGTCAGTGTATGCAGAAAACAGTGTCTACTAAGAAGCATTCTCAGAGATCTGAATGGTTTGATGAGGAGTGCAAAAAGGTTAAACAGGAATGTAAAAGACGCTTACAAGTACTCCGAAAGTTCAAACGGATGGGAAAATGTAAATGCCATGATGGAAAATTGACGTTACAGACAAAGTTAAGAAAATCTAACCAAAAATGTATATGTAAAGACATGAGATTGTCCTATGCTGAAAGCAGAAAAATATACAGGAAAACTACTGACATGTAAAAAAACGAGGTTACCGTAGGCAAACGGCTGAAAAACTAAGTGTTAACTTAAAAAATTCAGCTTTGTTCTGGAACCGTCTCAAATGTGTGGGACTGAGGAATGAAATGAGGATGAGTGGTACTATAACAACACAGAATTGGTTTGAACATTTTCAAAAAACGTTTTCTTTAAAGGAAGGTTATACAGTGAACCAAACTTATCCCCCAACAGATATAAAAGAGGGACAGGAGCATCCTCTGAATCGGGTCATTACGTACCACGAAGTAGAAAAAGCACTGAAGAAAATTAAATGTGGAAAAGCAAGTGGCACAGATGGTATTATTGGAGAAATGCTAAAAACGGCGGGTCAAACTATTGTTAACTTTCTCACTGTGTTATTTAACAAAATTTTTGGTAATGGTGTGTATCCACATGAATGGTCGAAAGCCATTGTAGTGCCTATTTTCAAAAAGGGGAATATAGACGACCCTGATAATTATAGAGGTGTATCTTTGATTAATGTCACTTGTAAATGCTTTACTTCAATTCTGAACCAGAGACTGTATTCATGGCTAGAGGAAAATAATATAATTGTTGAAAATCAAGCTGGTTTTAGAAACAATTATTCAACGGTTGATCAAATATTCAATTTATACACTATTGTCCAGAGATGTTTATGTTCAAAAGGTCGAAAACTTTATGTTGCCTTTGTGGATTTCAGAAAAGCGTTTGATTCAGTTCACCATGACAAATTACTACAAACCCTGTATAATGAAGGGATACAGGGGAAATTTTTTATGTTGCCTGAAGTCCATGTATGATTCTCTCATTTCGTGTGTTCGATGCAATGGAGATTTTTCGGAGTTTTTTGATTGCCCTGTTGGTGTAAGACAAGGATGTGGACTGAGTCCAACACTGTTTTCACTCTTCATTAACCAACTGGCCAACTACATTAATGAAACGGGGGTCCATGGAGTGCAACTGCTTCCTAGTTTTATTGAGATCTTCATTTTGCTCTTTGCAGATGATGTAGCTCTAATTTCTACTACACCAGGTGGTCTACAAGCACAACTAAACTCATTGAAAACATGTTGTAGGTTAAGATTAGATGTTAACAAATCTAAGACTAAAGTCATGGTGTTCAGGAAGGGAGGCTATTTAGGCAGACGAGAAAAATGGTATTATGATGGTGAAGATATCGAGACAGTCAACAGCTACTGTTACTTGGGTTTCACATTTACTACCATGCTAAGTATGAATCTTGGAACACAGCACATGGTAACAAAGGCAAAGAAAGCACTTTATCTTCTGTGCCGTGCGTTTAACAATTGCAAAGAAATGTCTCGGGAAGTATTCTTCAAAATCTTTGATTCCAAAATCCAACCAATTTTACTGTACTCGGCGGAAATATGGGGTCTGCAACGTTTAGAGCACATTGAGAAAGTACACTTATTAGCCTGCAAAAGATTCCTTGGCGTTCCACTTAAAACACCTAATAAACTTGTATATTCGGAATTAAGCAGGCATCCCTTATACATAAATTCATTCATGAAATCATTGAAATATTGGTTTAGATTATTAGACATGGGCTTGAATAGATTACCTAAACAGGCTTACCTTATGCAAGTAAATCTTGATGATCAGGGCATACGGTGCTGGGTAACAGGGATTAGAGAAATTCTAGGGAGCACCGGATTTAATTATGTATGGCTACGGCAAGGTGTGGATGACGTAAGAGTGTTTTTACCAATTTTCAAACAAAGGCTAGTTGATATGTATGTTCAAGAATGGTTGGCATCAATTAGGGATAAAAATAGATATGTCTTGTACAGATCTTTACAGTGTGGGTTCGGAATTAGTCATTACTTTGAGTTTCTGGACATCTTTTGCTTTAGAGTGGCTTTGACACAGACAAGACTTGGAGTACTCCCTCTAAGAAACAATACCGAGAGATATTGTGAAAATCCCGTCGCAAGATTTTGCCCATATTGTTTGAATGTGGATGAGGATGAAAAACATCTTATATTTGTATGTCCTTTGCATACTGATTTAAGAGACAGGTTTCTTGGTCTCTATCTTAATGTTCCGTTACAAATTCTTTTGAATGGTGTAGATAAACAATTATCTCGTGCAGTGGCAAAATACATATTTCACTCACTTAAGCGTAGACAAGAAACAGTTAACTACCTTTGAAATATGTAATAGGCTTCAATTAGATATAGCTTTTGTAATAAGAACAAGTCAGAACGCTCATATTCGGAGTTATGATGAACTTTCTGATCAGGATAGTTATGTTGAATGAGTGAGATCATATCTGAGCTAAGGTTATTTACTTTGAACGTATATGTGTATATCAGAAGGTGTGATTTTGTATGTACGTGCTGTTATTTTCCCGCAATCTACCCATTCCCTTCCCCACCCACGTCCCCAATATTTCCCATTATCATTGTGCAAGATGCCTATGGCCTATATGCATTAAACGTTCGCATTCTCTCTTTCTCTCTTTCTCTCTCTCTCTTCTCTCTCTCTCTCTCTCTCTCTTCTCTCTCTCTCTCTCTCTCTCTCTCT
>JAMYXO010002370.1:10000-12500 GCA_033310375.1 Conus canariensis | reverse complement strand
GATGCCAGGCGCCTGAAACTCAACCTGCCACGAGCAAACGAAACTGAAGATTGGGAGAAACTGGATGCAAAAATCGTCCAAAGACTCGATGCACTGATAGGGAAAAGCACCCTGGAACACAAACTAGCCACATATGGGGACATTGTGTATGCCACATGTAGAGACGCCCATGGAGCAAAACTACCCAAAGAGAAAACACCTCCAAAGAAATCCAGACGCCAAGAAAAGATGGACAAGATCAGGGTCCAAAAGAAAAACCTCAAGATGCAAATGAAGACCGCATTGCCAGCTGAAAAACAAGGCTTGGAAAAACTGTGGAAAGACCTGAAAGAAAAACACAGCGCCCTCAGCAAAGCGGAATCTGCGAGGAAGAGGAAGAGCAAAAAGAAGAAGACACAAGAGCGCTTCTTCAGAGACCCCTTCCAGTTTGCCAGAACACTGTTTGAGCAGCCAAAATCTGGGACCCTAAGTGTGGACAAAGGAGTTCTTGAGCAGCATCTGAGGAAAACATACTCTGACCCACAGAGCAAAGCACCACTCGACATTCAAGGTCTGGTGTGGCCAACCAACCCTGAGGAACAGTTCAATGGCAAGCCTCCAACGTTGGCGGAAATCAAGAAGGTGGTCGACAAAGCCAGAGCCAAATCATCACCAGGGCCAAACGGAATACCTTACCAGCTTTACAAGAAATGTCCCAAGGTGCTGGAGTGGCTCCACAGGCTGCTGCGATCGGCTTGGAGAAACCAGAAGATCAGCGGCCAGTGGATGACGGCAGATGGTGTGTACATCCCCAAAGAGCAAAACTCAAGTGACATCAGCCAGTTCAGGCCAATATCACTACTGAACGTCGAAGGGAAAATCTTCTTCTCTGTCATGGCAGCAAGGCTGACCAAGTACCTGATGGAAAACAAGTACTTGGATGTGTCAGTCCAGAAAGGTGGCATCCCAGGCGTGGCTGGCTGTGTAGAACACGCCACAATGATCTGGGACGCAATCCAAAAAGCAAAAACAGAAAAGAGAGACCTGGACGTAGTGTGGCTTGATCTGGCAAACGCATATGGATCTGTGCCCCATGAGATGATACAGTTGGCTCTTGAGATGTACCATGTGCCAAAGAACATCCGCGACATGCTCAAGAAGTACTTCAATGGCTTCTCAATGCGGTTCTCTACCAAGGAGTACACAACAGACTGGATCAACTTGGAAGTGGGTATTGCAATGGGCTGTGCAATTTCCCCAATACTGTTCGTGCTGGCAATGGAACTCATCTTGAAAGCAGCAACAAACAACGCGAGACAAACAGACCTTGGCGATGGATATAAGACGCCTCCTCTCAAGGCCTTCATGGATGACACTACAGTGATTTCATCCAGAGAAGACGAGACACGTCATGTGCTGAAGAGGCTGGACGACTTAGTTGCCTCATCCAGAATGAAGTTCAAGCCAAAGAAATCACGGAGTCTCTCACTGAGGAAAGGAAAAGTGGCCGAATCTGTGGTCTTCAGTGTTGCCAACCAGGCCATTCCAACAGTCACAGAAGAGCCAGTCAAGAGCCTTGGAAGATGGTATGATGATACGCTGAAAGACACACAAAGAGCAAAAGAAACCAAGCAGATGGCGGAGGAAGGCTTGGAGACCATTGACCAGTGTGGGCTCCCTGGCAAATACAAGGTCTGGTGTCTGCAGTTCATGCTGATACCAAAGCTCTATGGCCTCTGATGATATACGACATCTGCACCAGCATAGTGGAGGCAATGGAAGCCAAAATCAACAAGTTCACAAGGAAATGGCTTGGTGTCCCACCCTGTCTGACTGACATAGCGCTGTACTGTCGCCAAGCAAAGCTGAAACTACCACTGAAATCCATCCTGGAGGAATACAAAGCAGGGAAGATCAGACTTCAAAGCATGCTGGAGGACTCAGGAGACAGGGTGGTAGAAGCAATCAAGCCCCAGCTGAAGACAGGCAGAAAATGGAAAGTTCAAGAGGCGATGGATTCTGCAAAAGAAAGTCTCAAGATCAGAGAAATAACAGGACACACACAGACCAACAGACAAGGACTGGGGGTGACCAAAACTGAATGGTGGTCAAAGGCCAAAGGAAAAGCCAAAAGAGACATGATGATTCAGGAGATGAGAAAAGAAGAAGACCAAAAAAGACTCCAAAAAGCAGTCCAGCAGAGCCAGCAAGGGCAATGGACAACGTGGGAGAATGCACTCCAAAGAAGTCTCACTTGGAATGACATTTGGCACATGGCCCCTCTCAGGATCAGCTTCATTCTCAGATCTGCATATGACCTTCTGCCCTCAAATGCAAACCTGGTGAAGTGGGGGAAAACAGACGATCCTGCATGCCCCCTCTGCCATGAAAAACAAACAGTGGAGCATGTCCTAAGCTCATGTAAAGTAGCCCTGGCTCAAGGAAGGTACACATGGAGGCACAACCAAGTGCTCAAAGAGATTGTACAAGTAGTCTGGGCTAGTACCAACACCACAAAAGG
>JAMYXO010002369.1:15000-24146 GCA_033310375.1 Conus canariensis | reverse complement strand
TCCTTTTCTAAACCGGCCTGCTATTTTTCATTTCCTTTCCCCCCCTTTTAAAAAAAAAATCCCAAACCTTCCTCAATAGGCCCCTATCTAGCTTTTTTTAATCATTGTCATTTTTTAGGTAGGATTTCCGTTAGTGTACGTTTTTCCCCCCTCTTTTTAATTTTCGTTAATTCATTTGTTTTGAAATTTTTGTTTTCATTTTATTTTTTAAAGGGCGATTATTTGTTTTGTGAACTCATCTATTGTTTTACCAAAAAACTAAGTAAAAAGTAACAAGTACATAAAAAAACAGTTAAAAACATAAACATTATAAAAAATTTTATTTGGGGGAAAAAAACTTTATTTTTTGTCTGTTTTTTTTCCCCACTGGAAACAAGAGTTATTTATTGCATTTCATTTTTTAGTGTTTTGTTTCCCTTTGGGAAAGAATTTGGGGTGAAAATCTTTTTTTTTTTTGGAAAACCACATTGTCAATTCTTATTAGGCTTTTCTTTTGTAAGCCTTTTTTATTTTCTTTTTAAACCGGATTTAAATTCTTTTTTTGTACAACGAAACAAAGGTTTTTTTTTTTGTTTTTTTGTTGGAAAGGGAATAACACAAATATCCCCTTATTTAAATCTATTTAGTCATTGTTTTTGTTTTTTTTGGGGAAATATTCTGAGGGAAAATTTTGATGAAAATGTACACAGGCCGGCGTTTGGGCTTTAAAGGGATAAATTTGGGCAAATTTGGGTCCAACAATTTCCTGGGATAGGGGCAGACGAGAGATAGAGAACAGGAAAAAACAAAAAGACAACTAAAAAAAAGATAAAAAACGCAAGAAAAGGATAAAAGAACGACAAGAAAAAGATAAAGAACGACAAGAAAAAGATAAAGAACGACAAGAAAATCTAAAAAGATTAGAGCTTGAAGAGAAAAAACTACAGAAAGAGATGGAAGAAAATAAAAAAAGATTAGAGTTAGAGGATAAGGATAAGGAACGGCAGTTTAAACTGAGACAACTTGAATTAGAGACTGATGCAGAAATTAAAAGATTACAGGCATCGAGAGAGCCTCCACCACCTCCATCGGTCGGTTCCGCGAGTACATTTCATCCGAAGTCAACATACATTCCGAAGTTGCCGCCGTTCGAAGAAAAAACCGACGATATTGACAGTTTTCTTTTTCGGTTCGAGAACCACGCTACTTCTTGTGGTTGGCCGAAGGAGAAATGGACGTTGTTTATCGCGTCGCTGTTTAAGGGAAGTGCTTTGGCACTATACCACACACTTGCGGCTAAGGAAGGGTTGACTTGGGATCAGTTAAAAGAAGAACTCTTAAAGAAGTTTCAGTGTTCAGCTGACCGTTTTCGTGAGCGTTTCCGATCCATTCGTCCTGACAAGGGAGAATCATTTCCGTCTTTTTTGATAAGAATGAGTCATTGTTTAGACAGATGGATAGAGCTAACAAGACAAATAAAACTTTCGAATCACTGCGAGATTTGCTACTTCGAGAGCAACTTTTTCAAAGCGTCAGTAAAGATTTGGCCACTTTTCTTAAAGAAAGACAGTTCGATAGCGTTGACGAAATGTGTCAGATGGCGGATCAGTACTGTATTGCTCATCCGGATAAAGGTGTTGCCCGCAAGGAACATTCGTCTCTTTTCGAGTCTCACGCGGCATTTCAGATACATTCTGGACAAGGAAACTTTAGAAGAGGAAATCGCGCTTCATTCCCAAGGTCCGCACTCTTACACGTCTTTTGGCAACAGACAACGACCTTTCCGTGGTCAAGGCCATGTCGGTTCTGGCGATTTCCGTCAGTACGAATACTCACCACCGGAAAGACTTTTTCCTTTCCGAGGGCGTGGTGAACAACAACCGCGAAGACCCTTTGGTCCAGTTCGTGGGCAAGGTCGAGGTTCACAGACTAATGGTAACCAGTTGTCCGCCAACCAAACCATGCGTTGCCACTTTTGTGAGTGCAAATTCCATTTGAAACGGGACTGTCCTTTCAAAGGAAGTGGAGCAAAGACTGGATTTGTTTCCACTACATGTGAAGAAGGTCTTGTTTTGGCACCAGATCAGTCCATTGATGGTCTTCTTTTGGAGGATTGTGCCATTAATGGTTTACAAGGTTCTGTTTTGCGAGATACAGGTTGCACCACAGCTGGTGTAAGGAAATGTTTTGTTCTACCAGACCAATATCTTGACAGTGTTCAGAAATGCAGATCGTTTGGTGGAAAAATTGAAACTTTTCCACTTGCAAAAATTTCCGTTGATACACCATACTACTCCGGGTCACTTACCGCCTGTGTTATTGAGAATCCAGTTTGCGATTTGATTTTGGGAAATCTACCAGTGTTGCGACAGTACATGGTGGTGCCGGAGGATCTTTCGTTCCTTGTCTCATCAGTACAAGATCAAAAGTCGTAGAGCAGGGAAAACCAACAAAACCACTCAAGGTTTCAAAACTGGATGAACTAAAAGTTACGCCAGATGTTTTGAAGACCATGCAGAGAAGCGACGAGACATTGACGACTGTACTGTCTACTGCAAAGCAGAGTGTCTCTGACAAACCAACGGACAAGCCGACGTACATACTGGACTCTGACATCCTCTACAGGCATGTACCTGGACAAGACAACAAACAGATTGTGGTTCCAAACCACTGAGGGAAACGGTATTACATACGGCCCATGATGCATTATTCGCAGGTCATTGTGGTATCAAGCGAACGTTAAAAAGAGTTCTGGATTCATTTTTTGGCCAGGGGTCACAAGAGAAGTCACACAGTATTGTCGCTCTTGTGACATTTGCCAAAAAAACTACTCAAAAAGGTCGCGTCCCATGTGCACCTTTGCACAAAATGCCCCTAATTTCGGTTCCCTTTCAGAAGGTGGCCATTGACCTTGTCGGCCCTTTCCCACCATCTTCCTCGGGAAATCGGTATATCCTCACTTTGGTCGACACGGCGACAAGATTTCCCGAAGCAATTCCCCTGAAGAAAATCGATACTGTATCTGTCGCTGAGGCACTGCTGTCTATTTTTTCCAGTGTAGGACTTCCCGAGGAAATTCTGTCAGATTGCGGGACACAGTTCATTTCAGACCTCATGAAGGAAATATACAGACTGCTGTCGATCTCTTCTGTTTCAACCACGCCATACCATCCCCAGTCCAATGGAATGGTTGAAAGATTTAATGGAACATTAAAGTCCATGTTGAGAAAAGTCACAAGGCAGGAGCCTCAAGAATGGGATCGTTTTATACCTGCATTGCTCTTTGCATACAGGGAACTGCCGAACGAAACTTTGGGGTTTTCGCCTTTTGAACTGCTTTTTGGACATTCACCACGGGGTCCTTTGGATCTGTTAGTCACACAGTGGACGAACAAGACAGACATACCTGAAGACAAGAACGTTTACCAATACGTCTATGACCTACATAACCGAATAAAAGACGCATGTGAACTTGCCCAACAGTCAGCTGACAGGAAAACTGATTTGTATAAGGACTTTGCTGACAGGAAAGCAAAGGCACGTTCATTCAGTGTAGGTGACAAGGTACTTGTCCTGTTGACAGACGAGCACAACAAACTCCGTGTCATGTGGAAAGGTCCCTTTGATGTCATTGAAAAACTTTCTGGAGTAAACTACAAAGTGAAAATGGCAAATACTGAAAAGGTGTTCCATGTAAACATGCTAAAAAAGTATGTTGAACGTACAAATGTTGCCATTAATGAGTCAATTGAATGGATGTGTCCAGTGTCTGAAACAGATGTGGCTGTTACAGAAATCATTGATTCTGATTTTGTACCTGATGTTACATACAGAGACAGAGCAAAGACTGTACAAACAACAAATGTGGGATTGTTAACGTCTACCAGTATAGATGATACTGTACCTCTGCCCACTCTTTCTGTCAAGGGGGAAACTTATCATGATGTCATTGTGTGTGATGATTTGTCTTTGATTCAGAAAGAACAATTGGAAGGTATTTTGAAGGACTTTCAGGATGTTCTGACTGATACCCCAGGGACAGTGACAGCAATTGAACCCCATACTATTCACTTGAGTACGGAAAACCCAGTCCGAGTCAAACCATACCCCCTCCCATTTGCGAAAAAACAGGTTGTCGAAAGAGAGATTCAAGTCATGCTCAGGTTGAAAGTTATTGAACCGTCCTCGTCACCATACAGTTCACCAGTTGTTTTGGTGGACAAACCTGATGGCTCGGTGCGGTTTTGCATCGATTACAGGAAGTTAAACAAAATCACTGTGTTTGATGCAGAACCTATCCCAGACATTGATGAACTTCTTTGTCAACTCTCAGAAGGAAAATATTTTGTCAAAATAGATTTGACTAAAGGATATTGGCAAATCCCGATGGCTGAAGCAGACAAGGAAAAAACGGCTTTTCAGACACCTTTTGGACTGTTTCAATGGACGAAGATGCCATTTGGTTTACAAAACGCCCCAGCTTCTTTTGCCAGAATGATGCGCGCACTAAAACTTCATGAGTGTGGAGCAGTAAGTTTTTTTGATGACATTTTGCTTGCTGCAAAGTCATGGAATGATCTGGAGGAAAACTTGAGAGCTGTTTTTTGTAAACTCCGGAATTTTGGTCTGACGGCTAGACCGTCCAAAATTCGTGCTGGATTCCAGACTCTTGAGTTTTTGGGTCATGTCATTTCTGTTGGGAAAATGACACCAGAGGAAAAGAAAGTAGAAAAGATCTTGGCCTTGAAGAGACCCAGTACAAAGAAACAGATAAGATCACTCATTGGATTGTTGTCCTATTACAGAAGATATGTACCGCACTTTGCGTCCTTGACAGCCCCTTTGAGTGACTTAACAAAAGGAACAAAAAACAAAAGTATCGTCTGGTCAGATGAGTGCCAGAAAGCGCTGGAATGTGTTCAAAACATCCTCAATTCATTTCCTGTGTTGCTTTTGCCCTCTCTTTCAGAGGATTTTGTTTTGAGAACTGATGCCAGCTCCAAAGGCATGGGAGCTGTACTGTTGCAGGAAAAGAATGGATTGTTACACCCTGTCCAATATGCAAGTAAAAAGTTCTCTAACACACAAGTCAAATATTCAACAATTGAGAGGGAGTGTCTTGCCATTGTTTGGGCTTGTGAGAAATTTGACAGATTCCTGACTGGAAGACAGTTTCGGTTACAAACCGACCACAGGCCATTGACGTTTTTGCAGTCGTCCAAGACCAAAAATAGCAGGCTGTTGAGATGGGCTTTGTCATTGCAGGAGTTCAAGTTTGACATTGAGCCATTACCTGGCACTCAGAATGTCATGGCAGACTTTCTGTCTCGTGCGTGAGTGCACAGTATCCTTCGTGCTGCTGTAACTGCTGTTTGTTTTCATTGAGCACAAATTATTTTTATTCTGCTGTTTGTTTTCATTGTGGAAAGACTTTATTGACATTTTGGCAGGGCTGCTGTCAATCTGAATTGATAAGTAGTTGTGCCTGATCTTTCCCCAAAAGTGCATATGTATTGGCATTGCTGGCTCTTTGTAGGATGCTATTTTGTGAATATGTGCAGAGTACTTCATTTGATGTCTTACAAGTGTTGTTTTTTTGTTTTTTTTTTCCACGTCGGTCTATTATGAAGAATGAAAAAAAGTGTTTAACTTTAGAGTGGACTGTTATATTGTACATTTTTGCTTGAACAAAGACTTTTCACTTGCCAAATTTTTTTTTCATCAAGTGAGTCATGACGAAATTCTCATTTTGCGATGATGTTGGGACATATGATTATGTGACAATGGGCTAGAAAAAAATTTACATTTTGCATTTGGAATAATCCGTATCATATGTTCTTCGTGTTTATGTAACTCGTGATTTGTGGTGATGGAGTATGAATTTGTTTTTAAAAAACTAAACAAAACGGATTGTATTTTTTTTTCTCAAACTAAGATTTTGGAATGTGATTTTGGATCTTTATGATGTTCATAAAGGTTAGTTCTATGCATTGATGGAAACTCTTGAATGATAAAAAATTGATGATTGATGGCTGAAGTTGTATATTAATTAGATATGTATGTGTATTTAAAAAAAATTTCTTGGCGAAAGTTTTTTTTTCACCCCGGGATGGGGGGTGTCATGTGATGTAGCCTCACATGGCGACATGTGACGTTCCGTTGCGTACGCCCTTTGTTATAAAGCATTTTCCCTAGGTAGGGAAGAGGACAGGTAAAAGAAAAGAAAGTTTGAATGGCCTGACCGGTGTGGTCGGTGTCGCTGGTGGCTATAGACGTAGGACGATCATTGGTTGAATGGACGGACGTTGTCCATTGGTCAGCAACCATGGGCTGGTAATGCGTAGAGTTAGACGAGTACTCACTGAACGTGTACTCAAAAAGAGCGCAGGAGGGAAAAATAAGGAATAGGAAGGAGATGGCTTGGGGACACTGACCGGACAGGTTGTTTGAAGAACGAGTTCCACCTGTGACTCACCATTACCAGGTGAGGTATAGACAGATGGGGAGAGAAGAAAGAGAGAAGTTAAGAAAAGGGAAAAAGGGAAAAGAATTTATGATTATTCAGATTTTGAAATAGATTACTTACACGGACTTCATTCGTGTTTCAGCCCTTCCCAGTGCTGTGGCAGCACCAGTTAGGCAGTCGCACGAATATTTGGGCTACAGTGCTGCGGCAGCACCTAATCGTCTCCAGGGTTGGAGAATCGAGCTGTAGAAGACAGCGACTGCACCAGTTGTGAGAAAAGAAAGCATTTGTCATGTTGACCCATACTGATTTTTTTTATTGTTCCCCCGATGAACTCAGTTGATACTACTATATTTTAAGCCATCTTTTGATTTTTCTTTGAAAATATATACATTGTTTCTCCAGTGAGGAGGAGAAACCGGTAAAAGATATATTTGTGAAGTATTATGTATAATGAGGTGAAATTTGGTCCCAACTAGTGGATCTGTGGAATGATTGTACCTCCACTGGAGAGGAGGAATGAAAAATAATTCCTTGAAGACAAACCAGTTGAATATGATGGAAAATTGATTATTGTTTAGTAAATTATTCCCCGGAGAGGAGGGGGAGAAGAAGAGTTATTGCAGTGCGCCTTCTGGTTGTTTGGAGAGAGTGCGTGTGCACGGAGTGAATGCTGAGCTGAGTGTGTGCATGCACTTATGCACAGTATGACAATGTCATTTGCGTTCAATGATAGGTGTAGCTACGAGTCTGCGTTGTGATCAAAGTAACATGATGTCATTTGCGTTCAATGATAGGTGTAGCTACGAGTCTGCGTTGTGATCAAAGTAACATGATGTCATTTGCGTTCAATGATAGGTGTAGCTACGAGTCTACGTTGTGATCAAAGTAACATGATGTCATTTGCGTTCAATGATAGGTGTAGCTACGAGTCTGCGTTGTGATCAAACTAACATGATGTCATTTGCGTTCAATGATAGGTGTAGCTACGAGTCTACGTTGTGATCAAAGTAACATGATGTCATTTGCGTTCAATGATAGGTGTAGCTACGAGTCTGCGTTGTGATCAAAGTAACATGATGTCATTTGCGTTCAATGATAGGTGTAGCTACGAGTCTGCGTTGTGATCAAAGTAACATGATGTCATTTGCGTTCAATGATAGGTGTAGCTACGAGTCTACGTTGTGTTCAAGCTAACATGATGTCATTTGCGTTCAATGATAGGTTTAGCTACGAGTCTACGTTGTGTTCAAGCTAACATGATGTCATTTGCGTTCAATGATAGGTGTAGCTACGAGTCTGCGTTGTGATCAAACTAACATGATGTCATTTGCGTTCAATGATAGGTGTAGCTACGAGTCTGCGTTGTGATCAAACTAACATGATGTCATTTGCGTTCAATGATAGGTGTAGCTACGAGTCTGCGTTGTGATCAAACTAACATGATGTCATTTGCGTTCAATGATAGGTGTAGCTACGAGTCTGCGTTGTGATCAAACTAACATGATGTCATTTGCGTTCAATGATAGGTGTAGCTACGAGTCTGCGTTGTGATCAAACTAACATGATGTCATTTGCGTTCAATGATAGGTGTAGCTACGAGTCTGCGTTGTGATCAAACTAACATGATGTCATTTGCGTTCAATGATAGGTGTAGCTACGAGTCTGCGTTGTGATCAAACTAACATGATGTCATTTGCGTTCAATGATAGGTGTAGCTACGAGTCTGCGTTGTGATCAAACTAACATGATGTCATTTGCGTTCAATGATAGGTGTAGCTACGAGTCTGCGTTGTGTTCAAGCTAACATGATGTCATTTGCGTTCAATGATAGGTTTAGCTACGAGTCTGCGTTGTGATCAAGCTAACATGATGTCATTTGCGTTCAATGATAGGTGTAGCTACGAGTCTACGTTGTGATCAAACTAACATCATGTCATTTGCGTTCAATGATAGGTTTAGCTACGAGTCTGCGTTGTGATCAAACTAACATGATGTCATTTGCGTTCAATGATAGGTTTAGCTACGAGTCTACGTTGTGATCAAACTAACATGATGTCATTTGCGTTCAATGATAGGTTTAGCTACGAGTCTACGTTGTGATCAAACTAACATGATGTCATTTGCGTTCAATGATAGGTGTAGCTACGAGTCTACGTTGTGTTCAAGCTAACATGATGTCATTTGCGTTCAATGATAGGTTTAGCTACGAGTCTGCGTTGTGTTCAAGCTAACATGATGTCATTTGCGTTCAATGATAGGTTTAGCTACGAGTCTGCGTTGTGTTCAAGCTAACATGATGTCATTTGCGTTCAATGATAGGTTTAGCTACGAGTCTACGTTGTGTTCAAGCTAACATGATGTCATTTGCGTTCAATGATAGGTGTAGCTACGAGTCTACGTTGTGTTCAAGCTAACATGATGTCATTTGCGTTCAATGATAGGTTTAGCTACGAGTCTGCGTTGTGTTCAAGCTAACATGATGTCATTTGCGTTCAATGATAGGTGTAGCTACGAGTCTACGTTGTGTTCAAGCTAACATGATGTCATTTGCGTTCAATGATAGGTTTAGCTACGAGTCTGCGTTGTGATCAAACTAACATGATGTCATTTGCGTTCAATGATAGGTGTGGCTACGAGTCTGCGTTGTGATCAAACTAACATGATGTCATTTGCGTTCAATGATAGGTTTAGCTACGAG
>JAMYXO010002369.1:0-10000 GCA_033310375.1 Conus canariensis | reverse complement strand
AGAAGGTGAAAAAGAAAGAAAGAGGAGACAAACAGAAGTAGAAAAAGAAAGAGGGAGACAACAGAAGGTGAAAAGAAAGAGGAGAGACAAACAGAAGGGTGAAAAGAGAAAGAGGGGAGACAAACAGAAGGGTGAAAAAGAAAGAAAGAGAGACAAACAGAAGGGTGAAAAGAAGAAAGAGGAGAGACAAACAGAAGGGTGAAAAAGAAAGAAAGAGGGAGACAAACAGAAGGGTGAAAAAGAAAGAAGAGGAGAGACAAACAGAAGGGTAAAAGAAAAAGGAGAGACAAACAGAGGTGAAAAAGAAAAGAGAAAAAGAAGGGTGAAAAGAAGAGGGACAACGAAGGAGGAAAAAAAAGAGGAAAAAAGGGAGACAACAGAAGGTGAAAAGAAAGAGGGAGAAAAAGAAGGTGAAAAAGAAAGAAAGAGGAGAAAAGAGGGGAAAAAAAAAAAGAGGGGAGACAAACAGAAGGGTGAAAGAAAGAAAGAGAGAACAACAGAAGGGGAAAAGAAGAAAACGAGGGTGAAAGAAAGAAGAGAAAAAAGAAGGGAAAAGAAAGAGGAGACAAACAGAAGGGTGAAAAAAGAAAGAGGGGAGACAAAAGAAGGGTGAAAAGAAAGAGGAGACAAACAGAAGGTGAAAAAAGAAAGAGGGAGACAAAAGAAGGGTGAAAAAGAAAGAAAGAGGAGACAAACAGAAGGGTGAAAAGAAAGAAAAGGGAGACAAAAGAAGGGTGAAAAGAAAGAAAGAGGGAGACAAACAGAAGGGGAAAAAAAAAGAGGAGAGAAAACAGAAGGGTGAAAAGAAAGAAAGAGAGAGACAAACAGAAGGTGAAAAAGAAAGAGGGAGACAACAGAAGGGAAAAAGAAAGAGGGAGACAAACAGAAGGGTGAAAAGAAAGAGGAGACAAACAGAAGGTGAAAAGAAAGAGGAGACAAACAGAAGGGTGAAAAAGAAGAGGGGAAAAACAGAAGGGGAAAAAGAAGAAAGAGGGAGACAAACAGAAGGGTGAAAAAGAAGAAGAGGAGACAAACAGAGGGTGAAAAGAAAGAAAGAGGAGACAAACAAAGGGTGAAAAAGAAGAAGGAGGACAAACAGAAGGGAAAAGAAAGAAAGGAGACAAACAGAAGGGTGAAAAAAGAAAGAGGGAGACAAAAGAGGTGAAAAAAAGAAAGAGGAGACAAACAGAAGGTGAAAAAAAAGAAAGAGAGAGAAACAGAGGTGAAAAAGAAAGAGGGAGACAAACAGAGGGTGAAAAAAGAAAGAGGAGAGACAAACAGAAGGGTGAAAAAGAAGAGAGGGAGACAACAGAAGGGTGAAAAGAAAGAAGAGGGAGACAAACAGAAGGGTGAAAGAAAGAGAGAGACAAACAGAGGGTGAAAAAGAAAGGGGAGACAAACAGAAGGGTGAAAAGAAAGAAGAGGGAGACAAACAGAAGGGTGAAAAGAAAGAGGGGACAAACAGAAGGGTGAAAAGAAAGAGGAGAGACAAACAGAAGGGTGAAAAGAAAGAGGGAGACAAACAGAAGGGTGAAAAGAAAGAAAGAGAGAGACAAAAGAAGGGTGAAAAAGAAAGAGGGAGAAACAGAAGGTGAAAAGAAAAAAGAGGAGACAAAGAGGGTGAAAAAAAAAGAAAGAGGAGAAACAGAAGGGTGAAAGAAGAGGGAGACAAACAGAAGGTGAAAAGAAAAAAAGAGGAGAGACAAACAGAAGGGGAAAAGAAAGAGGGAGGAAAAAAGAAGGGGAAAAAAAAGAAGGGAGAAAAGAAGGGTGAAAAGAAGAAAAGGGGAGAGAAAAGAAGGGTGAAAAGAAGAGGGAGAAAACAGAAGGGTGAAAAGAAAGAGGGAACAAACAGAAGGGTGAAAAAAGAAGAGGGAGACAAACAGGGAAAAAAGAGGAAAAGGGAAAAAAAAGGGACAAAAAAGAAAAAAAAGGGGAAAAGGAAAGAAAGAGGAAAAAAAAAAGAAAGAGGGACAAAAAGAAGAAGGGGAAAAAAGAAAAAGAAAGAGGAGAGAAAACAGAAGGGTGAAAAAGAAAGAAAAGAGGGGAAAAACAGAAGGGTGAAAAAAGAAAGAAGGAAAAAAAGGAGGAAAAGAAGAAAAAAAGAAAGAGGAGAGACAAACAGAAGGGTGAAAAAGAAAGAAAGAGGGGAAGAAAAAGAGGGTGAAAAAAGAAAAAGAGGAGAGACAAACAGAAGGGTGAAAAAGAAAAAAAGGGAAGAGAAAAACAGAAGGGTGAAAAAAGAAAAGGAAAGAGAAAAGAAGAGAAAAAGAAGGGGAAAAGAAAGAGGGGAAAGAAAAAAGGGGAAAAAGAAGGGGAAAAAAGAGGGTGAAAAAGAAAGGAAAAGAAAAAGAAGGGGAAGAAAGAAAGAAAAACGAAGGAAAAGAAAAAGAGGAGAAAACAGAAGGGTGAAAAGAAAAGGGGAGACAAACAGAAGGGGAAAAAGAAAAGAGGGGAGACAAACAGAAGGGTGAAAAAGAAAGAGGGGAGACAAACAGAAGGGTGAAAAAGAAAGAGGGGAGACAAACAGAAGCGGCGTAAATGTCAAAGAGCGGGGTTGTGCAGAAAGGATGTGGGTGAGGGGAGGGCGGGGGAGAAGTGGGGGGGGGGGGGGGGGGAGATGGAGGGAAAGGGACTCAAGTGTGACTAGCAACTAACTAAGCATGACTAGCGACTAAAACTTAACAAAACTTCTCACGAACATATGATATATGAATACTTTGTTATCTCAGAAGATGATACATTAAAATAGGTGCATAATAAACAGTATCACAAGACAACATACATAATACAAGAATCATCACAATCAAGTGGCCACTTATATAATTTACATGTACAGTCCAACACCCCCACCCTCCAACACACACACACACACACACACACACACACACACACACACACACACACACACACACACACACACCATAATCATTTGAAAAAACCCCATACACATGCACAACACACACACACAAGCACACTCATAGGCTTACACTCACAAGCACATATATATACACACAAGCATATATTATATGTAAATACACGTATATTCACACAAGCACACACACACACCCTACCCCACCCCCACCCCACACCCTCTCTCTCGCCCCCCCCCCTCCCCCCTTCACCCTCTCTCTCTCTCTCTCCCACTCCCTCACACCACTAAGCATGAAAAGTGGTACAAAAGACATCATGAATTTAGAATATGGATCGACCTGGATATATAAAAAAATTGTGCCCTAGATTTGACTCTAAGGGTCCTAAAACGACGTCCAGATGGTAAAATTTCGTAATATTTTGCTAAGACATAGTTATCACCACAGGCAATCTTTCTTGCTTTCCTCTCCACTCGTCTGTCATACAATTCTTGCATTCCAACTTGTTTCGCTTCCTTCCAATCAATTTACTACACACATTCACCACATCATTCAATACTCGCTTGCTCTTCACACCCAAACTTCCATACCAGCACAGAAAAGAAGCAGTGAGCAATGACTCACCACAACATCTGTAATAAGTTTGTAAGATTACAGGGTTAACACCAATATTTCGTAGCTTTTGCAAACAGAATATTCTTGACTGGCAATTTTTATGGATTTTAGTAACATTGTTATCAAAAGCTAATTTATCATCGACAATCATTTCCAGATATCTATACTCATTCACTCGTTCAACAGCTTCACCATTAATTATAAGGTCTGGCACAGGTTCTGGGTTCTTCCTAAAATCGATTAAGATTTCTTTTGTTTTTTGCACATTAAGGTCAAGAAATTTGTCTTTACACCAGCTACAGAACTTTTTTTTATTTCGTCAAAGTAAACTGGATCAGAGTTTGACATATCTAAAATAGCAGAATCATCAGAATATTTGATGAGTGGAGTTTTCTCTGTGCCTCTACAGTCATTAGTATATAACGTAAACAAAACGGGAGACAGAACTGTGCCTTGGGGTGCACCAGTAGAAGTCGAGCGTTCAGGGGATAGTGCGGACTGAAAACGAACAGACTAAGTTCTATTGCACAGAAAACTGACAATCCATAGAGTAAGCTTTGGGTCAACACCTAAGTCAAGCAGTTTCATAGCTAAGAGATGTGGCTGTATAGTATTAAAAGCAGAGGAAAAATCAATAAAAAGAATACGCACAAAAGAACCTGGTTTGTTTAAGTGGAAGACAGCATTGTGAAGGAGAGTTAGAATAGCATCATCTGTACCTCTATGGGGTTTATAAGCAAACTGAAAGGGGTCAAGGTACTGACCAACAAAAGTTAACAAGTGACGGAGTACAAGTTTTTCAAAGCACTTCATAACTATGGAGGTCAGAGCTACAGGGCGATAGTCATTCAATGTTGTAGGGTTTCTCTTCTTCGGGACAGGGCAGACAGTGGAATTTTTCCAGATACTTAAGAGACCAATTGAAAATCTTACAGAAAACATTACAAAGTTCAGAAGCACACAATTTCAGCAATCTTCCACTGATGTTATCTGGACCCATTGATTTCCTGATATTCAGTTTCAAAAACAGTGACTTCACAACATCCCCATGGATCTCAAAGTCTTGTTCGTCTCCCTTGTCTTTGATCCTTTTGTTTAGTTCTTTTACCACATTGTCTACCGTCCCACCCAGATCATTTCTTTCAAAACGACAATAGAAATCATTGAGTTTGTTCGAAAAATCAGTTTGGTCATTAATATTCATCTGGCAAGATCTTGCTTTCTTTTTGGCTTCACCCGTTAGAATCTTTAACCCATCTTTAACATACATATCATCTTCAAAAATACATTTTTTTTTTAATGTGGATGAGTTTTCTCCATCAATCGATGAATTCAAAGTTAAAAAGAAATTGAAACAACGTCCTAGAATGAATGAATTGTTTACGATAAAGAAAAAAACCCACCATACACAATATAGACATAAAGAAAGCGATCTTCCTATTAGTTATCAAGAGAGAGAGAGAGAGAGAGAGAGAGAGAGAGAGAGAGAGAGAGAGAGAGAGAGAGAGAGAGGAGCACGCAAAAAAAAAAAGAAAAAAGAAATAAACACATCTGACACAGAGATCGTTTACACTAGCATTTTTCCCCGGCTCACAATCCTGTCCCTGCGCGTGCCCGTGCATTATTAACACTACAGTACGAGTAATGACAACGACAATGACAATGCTACATTTTGTGTGAGGTCACAGGCCCAGACACATGGTGAATTCATACACTGCCCGTGCACTATTAACACTGCAGTACGAATAATGACAACGACAATGACAATGCTACATTTCGTGTGAGGCCACAGGCCCAGACACATGGTGAATTCATACCCTTCATGTACAAAATAATAAGCAGTAGAGTATTAAGCAGAGTAACATGACAACAGACTTTAAAAGTTTCCTTTTCTTCGCAGATGTTAAAGTTTACATTTTCTTCATCCGTTTAGTAAATATGTCCGTCACTTTACAGCTTTACAACCAAACAGCGCTATACTCTGTATCAGATTACTCTTTTTTCTGTTCTAGTTTCTTCTTTTTTTTTTTTTTTTTTTTTTTTTTTGACTTTAGATCTAGAAGGTTTGATAATCAGAACAGGGGTGGTGGGCGCTTAGGCATACTTCTCAGGTGTGAATTCTTTTTGTGAAATCATCAAAGACAGTGATTTCTCACATCGTCACAGGCAGTGATTTCTCACATCGTCACAGGCAGTGATTTCTCACATCATCACAGACACTGATTTCACACATCATCACAGACAGTGATTTCTCACGTCACAGACAGTGATTTCTCACATCATCACAGACAGTGATTTCTCACATCATCACAGACACTGATTTCTCACATCTCACAGACACTGATTTCACACATCATCACAGACAGTGATTTCTCACGTCACAGACAGTGATTTCTCACATCATCACAGACAGTGATTTCTCACATCATCACAGACACTGATTTCTCACATCGTCACAGAGTGATTTCTCACATCATCACAGACGTGAATTCTCACATCATCACAGACAGTGATTTCTCACATCATCACAGACAGTGAATTCTCACATCATCACAGACAGTGAATTTTTCACATCATCACAAACAGTGATTCTCACGTCACAGACAGTGATTTCTCACATCATCACAGACAGTGATTTCTCTAATCATCACATGCAGTGATTTCTCACATCATCACAGAAGTGATTTCTCTAATCGCACAGGCAGTGATTTCTCAAATGATGTTCCATGTCTCAATCACACCATGACAAAACGGACAGTCGATTCGCAGTATCTGACTGATACTATGTTTGTAAATAACTTTTATGTCTGTAAACCCAATGGTAAAAAGGCGGGATGACACACGTCTGACGAACTTTGTTGTTGTTTTTGTGTTTGTTTCTGTTTTGCGCGTCGTGTGTGGTGTGTGTGTGTGTGTGTGTCGTGTGTGTGCGTCGCGCGCGCGCGTGTGTGCGTGTGCGTGCGTGTGCGTGTGCGTGTGTGTGTGTGTGTGTGTGTGTGTGTGTGTGTGTGTTCTGTTGGTTTTTTTTGTTTTTTTGGTGTTCCATATTCTGTCCCACCTCAGTGGCACTGCACCCACGCCGCTCATTCCGACCCCCACCCCCTTATCCACAGCTACAGCCACGACCCGGTCCAGCCCGCCCACAAACCCGACACCATCTGACGACTGCATTTCTACATCAACCCCCCCCCCCCCACAAGATTCATTCCCCACTTGAAGTGGCAGTCTAATATCATCACTGCATGATCCTAGTCTACCTCTTCCTGGCCAATGTCTTCTCCAATGCTGTGACAGCACTACACCTGTAAGGAACCCACAGAAGCCCTCGTGCAGCGCTCGGCCCTAATGGGTCCTTTCAGAGAAAGGGCCCCATTCCACTTTCTCTGCTCCCATGCAGGACGGGAGGCGCGCGCGTGCGGACTTGCAGCCGTCAGGCGTGCTCCCTAGAGGTCTGGGAATCATGGAATGGACTGTACAGCGCCTGACACCTTCCTACCCGCATACCCCTTTCTCAGGCGGGAAACCTCTCTATCTTACTACACCACTTCAGGTCAGTGCATATATACAGACACTGGCTACAGGTCAGTACGACAGATACGGGTGAAGAAGCCGGCTGAGAGAGAGAGAGAGAGAGAGAGAGAGAGAGAGAGAGAGAGAGAGAGAGAAGAGAAGATAATGTTGCTTATAGCCCAGCCGACCGCAAAGGGCCACGAGAGAGAGACACACACAGACAGAGACAGACAGAGACACAGGCACAGACACACAGCACATGACGCACAGCCAGTGTGCACTGTTCCTCCAAACCGCTGACCTACTGGCCTCTGACACAGGCACTGACACACACACAGCACGTGAAGCACAGCCAATGCGCACTGTTCCTCCAAACCACTGACCTCCTGACCTCTGACACAGGCACAGACACACACAGCACGTGAAGCACAGCCAGTGTGCACTGTTCCTCCAAACCGCTGACCTACTGACCTCTGTCACAGGCACAGACACACACACAGCACGAGAAACACAGCCAGCGTGCACTGTTCCTCCAAACCACTGACCTCTGACACAGGCACAGACACACACACAGCACGTGAAGCACAGCCAGTGTGCACTGTTCCTCCAAACCACTGACCTACTGACCTCTGACACAGGCACAGACACACAGACAGCACGTGAAACATATGAAGCGTCTCCAATTTCAAACACTAGCATTCCATTCCCGAAAGCGAAACGTGGGAGAGAGACACAGGGGGGAGGTGGGGGTAGGGGGGAGGTTGGGGTGGAGGGTCTTGAGTGGATGAGTTGAGAGATGGGGGTGGGGTGGTGGTGGAAGGGAGGCAGAAGAGGGAAGGGGGGGGGGGTGGAGAGGAGATGAGGAAAGGAAGAGGAAACTTTAGACGGAAATATGGTGGAAGACACACACACACAAAGAGAGAGAGAGAGAGAGAGAGAGAGAGAGAGAGAGAGAGAGAGAGAGAGAGAGAGAGAGAGAGAGAGAGAGAGAAAAGTTCTAAGAAAATAAAAAGTTTCAGAGAGAGAGAGAAGAGAGAGAGAGAGAGAGAGAGAGAGAGAGAGAGAGAGAAGGAAAAGTTCGAAGAAAATTATACAAAGGATTTCAGAGAGAGAGAGAGAGAGAGAGAGAGAGAGAGCACGATGGAGAGGGTGGGTGGTGAAGACGAGGATGGCGGGGGTTGGGGGGGGGGGGGGAGCTCCTCCAAACGAGAGTGATGAAATTGACATGTGCCCTCTTCGCCCCCTGGAGTCGAGAACAAGCCACTTCCTGTTTACGTGAAATGGAAAGCTAATGGCTTCCACCAAGAGGAAATATACACATACGAGCGAGCGAGCGAGAGAGCGAGAGAGAGAGAGAGGTGGGGGGCAAATAGTTGTCAAAGAATGTTTTGGCGATAAAGCCTTATCTGGGCTTTCGCTGACGCACATTTTACACGTCATCACGCACGAGACGCCCTATTAATACGCGCAGTCGGTTGACCTTTTTTTTTTTTTCTTTTATAATCTTTTTTTTAAAGAATTCTGCAACGCACGTGCGCAACACATGAGGTTGCTTGCAAAGTGGGGTGTATTATTAATATTGTTGTTAATGCTATTGACATGATTAACAGAGGCTCTCTCTCTCTCTCTCTCTCCTCCTCTCTCTCTCTCTCTCTCTCACGTTTGCGTGCGCGCGCGCGCGCGCGCACACAACACACACACACACACCTCGCTCGCTGCATGCACGCCTCCTCCCACACACACACACACACACACACACACACACACACACACACATACACACACACACGCGCGCGTGCAAGCACGCCTCAGTAACATACATACAAAATTAATCAAGACATCTTTTACAAAAGCCACTTTTTCCAAGATAAACAACGATCATAGTCCCAAGTATATCGGTTGTTTTTGGTTTTTTTTCTATCTTCGATCTTCCCTACTCAGAGTACAGAAACTTAAAGGAAGAGTCAACTGATTCATGAGTCCTTTAAAAAAGAAAAACAAACAAACAAAAAACAACAACAACAACAACAACAACAACAGGAGACTGACTACCTTTAGAATTCTATTCCAGGGAGGAAGTGATTGCTTCAAAAAATAACCGTCAGCGTGAACCCTCCCTCTTCCAGTTCTCATTTGCACTGTTTTCAAAACAGCGTGGAGAGAGAGAGAGAGAGAGAGAGAGAGAGAGAGAGAGAGAGAGAGAGGGGGGGGGGACAGACAGACAGACAGAAGAAGAAGAGGAAGAAGAAGAAGAAGAAAGAAGAGAGAGACAGAAACAGAGACAGAGACAGAGACAGAGAGAGAGAGAGAGAGAGAGAGAGAGAGAGAGAGAAAGCGAGACAGACAGACAGACAGAGACAGAGACGGAGAGAAACAGAGAATGCAAACACAATGAACGGCGCCAATGGAAACAGGACACACACACCCAGACGCAAGTCCCACCCCTCTCTCATTAAACACAATTGAACCTCAGACACACGGCGCCACTCATCACGACAACAACGACGACAACTTAACGACGTATTTCCTACTCCACAATACCACACTATCATCATCACCAACTTCCCCCAACGGACAGACTAACCAAACAACGGGGAAAATGTCACCGGCCTACGCCAGTCCTCAACTGGGTGGACAGCGGCAACACGACGAAACACCAGAACCCTGGTCACATCAAGACCAAACACAGCTCACGAGAACGGACCTCCTGGACGGAGCAGCACGGAGCCACATGACCCACCACCAGCACGACGCTGGGGTTTGAACCAGGTCCGAACGAAGCTGATCGACGTTGAAAGTACAAAAGTGAATCGATAGTTGCAATCGTCCTGAACATGTTGCTCTCCTGAACACAATGCAGGGGTGGGGGAGGAGGGGGCGGAGAGGGGGGGGGGGGGGGACGAGCACAGAGATTGATGGGCATGAACTACGGGGCGAACCAAGTGGCCGATCACTGCCTCCGTTCAGAAATCACACATACAAGGGGGGGGGGGGGGGGGGGG
>JAMYXO010002368.1:12500-24154 GCA_033310375.1 Conus canariensis | reverse complement strand
TTTGGGGGTGAAATGCGCAGCCTCCTTTGTTGTGTGTGTGTGTGTGTGTGTGTGGTGTGTTTTGTGTGTGTGTGTTGTGTGTGGTGAGAAAGACAGACAGACGACAACAGGAAAAAGTGCGTCATGCAAATGTAGTGCGCACGCTATCCGTACTCAGTACACATAAAAATCCCGCCCGGTTCAGGCACTTATAAACAATCCCAATGCGCAGTATGTTCCCCAAGCCTCGGTCAACATGCATCATGTCTGAACTTCTTGACATCAATATAACCCGGCCCCCCAAAATCTCTTCTCTCCTCTGTTTTCGTGTGTCTGTCTGTGTGCTGTGTTTTGTCTCTCGTGTCGTTCTCTCTTTGGCGGGTAAAAGAACCCACCCAGGATCTGGCACTGCGGGGTTTACATTTGAAAACACAGATGAGCGATCTCCCACTGACAGACGTGACGACAGATTTCCAGGCCATGCATACTCCCAGTACCATCCCCACCCATCTCTCCTCTCTCCCTCTCTCTTTTCTGTCCTGTCTGTCTTCTCTCTTCTCCCCCTTTCGGGCACGGTTTTCAAAAGAAAACTACCGCGGGATGCAGAGGGGGTAGGTGGTTGTGCAGCAACAACGTATCAGGCCCACGAGCTGCACGTGCGCCCTCCCGCCCGCCCCCTCTCTCTCTCTCTCTCTCCCTTCGACCCCTCTCTCTGCCTTGAACATGCATGCCCAAAATTTTTGGAAACGGCAAAAAACATGCTGCTGATGAGAGCCTGCCAATTGATGGGAAAAACGTGTTTTTTTCGGAAAGGATCGGAACAAAAACAAACAAAAAAAAGAGAAAAAAAAAGGCAGGCAAGTGAAAACGGCCGAAAAAAAAAAAAAGGTGGAGAGAGACACCCCGCGCGGCGCGGCGCACGTGCCGAGCGCGCTTGTGGTGTGTGTGTGTGTGGGGTTTGGGTGGTGTGCCAGAGAGAGGGAGAGAGAGAAGAAAGAGAGAAGAGAGAGAGGAGGTGTGTGTGTGTGTGTGTGCGGGGTTTGTGTGTGTGTTTTTTTTTTTTGTGTGTGTGGTGGTGTGTTGTTGTCTGTCTGTTGTCTCTGAGCCTGCGGCGTAGCACGGCACGTGCTGCACTAGTTGGGAAAAAAAGGTTAACTGCTCAAAAAATGACCCCCACAGGAACCAGAAAACCATTTGGGAAAAAACGACCCCCCACTTCGTCCGACGGACCCTGCCCCCTCCCCCTGATCAGGGGACCGCCCCCAAAAAGGGGTTAAAAAAAGAAAAAATAGAATCCTGCGCCCCCAAGAAACCCAAAAACAAATTACAAAACAAACACGACGCTTTTGGGCCTTATTTGGGGTTTTTGACAACCAAATAATCCCATTCGATGCGAATGATCAAAATCTCTCAAATGTTGTTTTCTTCCTGAAAAAAAAAAAAAAAAAACAATTTTGGTCGAAAAGCTTTGTGTGCTTTTTGGTACCTTGTTTTTCGTTTATTTTTGTTTGTTTGTTTTTTTTTTTGTTTTTCTGTTGCTCTTGTTTTGGAAACTTGACCCATGTTTATTTTTTTGTTTAATTTTTTGTTTTTCTGTTGCTCTTGTTTTGGTAACTTGCCCCCCCTTCGTTTTGTTTTTGTTTAATTGTTTGTTTGTTTTTTGCTTGCTTTTGTTTAAATGTCACGGGCTCTGCCGCTGCAGTCACCACTTTGAACCAGTGGGGTCGGGACTTGGGCCTCACCTCGTAAAAAGAAAAACCAACAACCCCAGCCGAGCGAGTAAAAAACGCACGTTTTGATAAGGTTAAATTTAAATGCCCCGAGTGAAACTGGATTAAGTTCCGTATAAACGGCGCAATGATACAAAAAAGAAAGGTTAGGCGCACACACCAAAACAAATGAACGCACAAAATCGAGGCACGCGCAAGCAAATCCCAATAATTTTTAACATTAAAAAACAAGAAGTGAATCTGTTTCCGACAAACATTTGTTTCTTTCGAGTTAACATACCGAAAACGAAAAAACAAACAACAAAACAAAGGCAAAAAAAAACCCCCCGGGCAGCAGTAAAACCGCCACGGGGGGGCCCGGGGGGGGGGGGGGGGGGGGGGGGGACGAAAAAAAAAACCGGATGGTGTGGGGGGGGGGGGGGGGGAGGGGGGCAGACGAAAGGGGGGGGGAAGGGGAAAAGGGTTAAAAAAAGAGGACCCAAAAAAAATGGAAAAGGAGAGGATTACAGAAAAACGACGACCACTTCGAGGGTGTTAAAAGTACGGGGGGGAAAGAAAAGGGGGGGAAAAGGAGAGAGAGGAAGAGAAAAGGAGAGAGAGAGCCCGAGGGGAAGAGCCCGAGAGAGAGGAGGGGGGGTTTTTTCACAACGGTAAAAAGGCACGAAGGCTTAGTATTTTTTTTCATTTCATTCTTGCCTAATTCATTACTTAAAAAGAGAAACTGAGAAGAAGGGAAAAAGAGAGAAGGGGAGAGGGAAAAAGGGGGCGAAAACAGCGGGCATTTTTCCCCCCTTTTCATTTCTTAAAGAGGAGAAGCAGACAGACAGACAGCCCCAGGGGCCCACACAAAAAGACAAAAGAGAAAAAAACAAAAAGAAATTTAAAACCGGGGGGGTTCACGAAAAAAGGGGGGGGCCTTTTTTGGGAAAACGGGAAATTTTCCCCAGAAAACCCCCCCCAATCCTGCAAAAAATTAGGGGAAATTCCACGTTTGCCCTGTTCGTGTCGCTAAGAAAAATTTGGTTTTGGGTGAAAGTTGTCAGTTTTGGGGTGTAGGAGCTCCGCACGTCTGACTCACCGCTCGGGTTTTTTTTCCCCGGGTTGATCCAAAAACCATTTAGCTCTGACGGGAAAAAATTTTTTGACAAAAAAAAGTGCTTTTTATTGAAATTTCCCTTTATCTTCAAAACAGCTTCCCCAAAACACACCCCACACACACACACACCACCCCCCCCCCTCCTTTTTTCACCCCCTTCCTCCTTTTGAGTGTGCATACACTGCTTTTCCCCAGGGTTTCCCTGCGGGGGGGTTCTTTCCCGGGGGGTGCGTTCAGTATTTGCTGCCCTTGTGGTCAGTACCCCTTTTGGGTTTAAATTTTTTTCTTTTACAAGAGTTCCCGCTTGTTTTAAACTTTTTGTGTTGTTAGATTCCCGCCTTTTTCCCCGCGCTTTTGTTTTCTTTGCCCCCCCACCCCCCTCAATTTTCTTTTTTCCCCCATTTCCCACGAAGTTCACGTGCCCTACTGTTTGCACCCCCACCCCACGTTTTTTGACAAGGTCGGCTTTCTCTCAAGGGGCCCGAGGGGTTTCACGGCCCCCCCTTTTCCTCCCCCCCCCCCCCCCCCCCTCCCTCCCTGCTTTTTTTCCCCTTTGGCGGGGAAGGTCACGTGCTCCTTCTGTTTGTGTTGCCAAAATTGGGGGTTTTTGTTGACAGGGGCCCCACCCCGAGTGAACCTCGGCAAAATAAAACAGGGGGGAACGGTGTCTGGCAGAGACAAAGGGGGGGGGTTTGGGGGAAACCATGGGGGGGAAAGCATGGGTTCTGATGTTTTTTCCAAAGGGGGGCGGGGGTTGTCCTCACTTTTTTACTTTTTTCTGGGTGCAGAAAAAACGAAATTTGAAGTGTAGCCCCACCCCCCCCCTCCCACCCCCCCCCCCCCTTTTTCCTTTCCCCCCCCCTCCCTCTGCCTTTTTTTCCCCCTTCTGACCTGGCGGTTAGGTGGGGGGACGGTTTTCCCTCCCTTTTAAAAGGAAATTTTTGGGGGGTTGATACTTTTAAGGTGCAATGTACACACAAACTTTCGCACACCTTCTTTTCCCCCCCTTTCCCCCAAATTTTCATTTTTGTCCGGGAAATGATGAAATTGAAAAAAAATGGGCACAACACACACACACCACACACACACACACACACACACAACACACACACACACACAAAACTTCTTTTTTTTGAGGTCCCCCTTTATCGAGTTGAAGATTCTGACATTTTTGTGCAAACCCGTTCTTTATCCCGCCTTTAAAGGCAGCCCCTACTCCAATTCGGGAAGGTGCAGCTTGTGAACGTGTATCCATACCAAGGCCCCAAATGCCCATCTCTTCCGAAAGCTGGAGAGGGATTTACGTGTGTGCAAGAGTTGTGGTGGTTCACAACAGAACCTCGGTTTATAGTTTTCTTTCGAAGGATGAAGGGGAAAAGGAGGAACCAAAGTTAAATCCGGGGGAAAAAAAACCCCCCTTACTGAAATTCGAACCCAAAACCTAGGACACGACCCGGCGCTTCCCAAGAGTTTCCCCCCCCCATTTTCGTGGTGCCCCTCTTCTGTTTAAACCTGCAAGAATGCGGCTTTGCCTCCCCCGGTGCCAAACCAAAAACCCCCACACTCCCTCTCTTTCTCTCTCTGTCACATACAATAGTGAAACATACCCTTACAGACCCACACGCACACTAAAACAAAAAAAACCCCCACAAAAAAACAAAAAACACACACCACACACCCCCAAAACAAAAAAACACACACAAACAACAAACCACACAACACACACCCAAAAACCACAACAACAACTTTAAAAGTTCCCTTCCAAAAAGCCCATAACAAGAAACTCTTGGGGGGTTAATTTTTTATTAAATGGGGCGAATTTCGCTTTACACTGCTGCCCCCCCTCACTGTACCCCGAGTGGGATGAAGAGGCAGCCCCGGCCTTTCCCCCATGGGGGGCTTCGGGAAGGAGCCTCCGGCCCCATGGGACTGGCCCCAAACTTCCCCACGGCCCCTCTGATGCCCAAATTTATTGCCTACTCCTCTAGGGGAAATTTTATTGGGTTTTTTGGAAGGGAAAAGTTTTTGAGGAAAGTTTAATTTAATCGAGAAATTTTAAAAATTGGGGAGTAAAAAAATGGGGGGAAAAATGGTAAGGGAAACCCCAAAACCAACACAAATTAGAGGGGGAAAAACAGACAAAAAGGAAAAGAAAAAAAAGGGGAGAAGAGGGAGAGGAGAGGGGAAAAGGGGGGGGCAGACAGAGTTCCCAAAAAGACAAGACAGTAAAAAAAACCGACGAAGGACGTGGGAAAAGATTTAAAGGATGAAAAAAAAAAGGGAGGGAAAGCGTGGAACAGAGAGAAAAAGGTAAGGGAGAGTAAAGGGGGAGACAATGTCAAAGCCACAGAGAGAAAGACACACAAACAGAAAGGCAACATGAAAAAAAAAAAAAATGAAAAGACTTGAACCGCAAAACGTTTCAAACAGGAGGGAGATTTATGATGTCTGATTTCATTTGTCCAAACTGACCACGATGGAAAGGTCAGTGCAAGACCGACCGAGATCTGTCGTCCCATGATGATAATGAACGGTCAAAGGGCAATTCACTGGCCCTGTCCAATGGTGACACTGTACAGTTTTGTTACGACTCAAAAATCACATCCTCTCTCTCTCTCTGCAGAAAATATATAACATCTCCCTCTTACCCATCCCATCCACGCTTAAACAACACCAACACCAACCTAGCATGCCACCTCCTCCTCCCTATGCTCCCCCTCCCCCCCCCCCCCCCCCCCCCCCCCCCTTTTAACCCTCTACATGAAACACTCCTGGTTGTTCCAGACACATAACGCAAGGTCACATTTTTTTATATGTTCATGCTGTAATGTGTACACGCCAGTCTCCCTGCTTCCTATCTGTCACCACAGGAGCATGACTTTCATCCATCATCCACCAGCATGAGTACAGACATACCATTCATGGTCTGAATGCCCACACTGGCCGCAGTGAAAAGAAATGTCACTCGTGTTTTATATTCCTTCCTCTCCTATGTGCACATGTGCGTGTATGTGCGCGCACGTGTACACACACACACACACACACACACACACACACACACACACACGCACACACACACACACATACACACACACACATATATACACACACACACACACACATACAACACACACACACACACACTCTCGTCTAATTTCACATAATGTGTATAGACGTTAAATTGAAGACCTAAACACACACACACACACACACACAACACACACACACACACGCACAGTGTCACACACACACAACACACACACACACACACACACACACACACTCGGACACCTGTATAATTTTGTTCATCTTTATGGTACTGAAATAAACGTTTAAAAAAGTTGGAGTTATGATACGAATGTTTGGGTTAGTTTTATTGTGTGCTACACAACATTTTCTCAAGCTCCATTTTCAGGATTCAATAACATTGATGACTTGCCCTGGATGCACTGTTCCCCAAACCAGAGTGTGGGGGCCTCAAATGCTGCTTCAACCACTAATACTGTCATAGATACAAAAATTAAACCTATAAATCCAACAATGTATACTAATGAAATAGAAGCTGAAAATGACCAGAAATGTGTGTGGCGTGCGTGCGTGCGTGCGGCATGCGTGCGTGCGTGCGTGCGTGTGTGTGTGTGCGTGCGTGCACGCGCGCACATGCGTGCATGCATGCATGAGAGAGAGTGCATGGACCTGCATGCATGCATGTCATATCAGTGTGTGTGTGCATGCATATGTGCACTTTGTGTCTGTCTACATGTGTTTGTCTAGTCAACCAGGTTGCAGCAAAATGTCTGCATGAAAAACAGCACTGTAACAGGATGATTAGAGATCAGCAAACATACAGAACTGTTTACACAAGGACCTCCACCTCTATACCTCCCCCCACCCCCACCCCACCCACCCATCCTAGCCCCTGTGCAAAGGAAGACTGCACAGGTTGGAGTGGGGGTGGGGGTGGGGCAGTGGGGGGGTGGTGGGGTGGGGGGGGGGGGGGGGGGGAAGAGGCCGCCGGGCAGGGTGGATAGGGTTGTGTAAGGTGGGGAAGGTGAGGGGTGGGATGAGTAAGATGGAAGAGAAATCAAAACATGGCCCCAAATCTTGGAATGCTGTCAATTTTTCAGATAAGGGGATACAACTCCAGGTAACTGCCATCTCCCCTGCCATTGGCTCTGGTCCAGAAAGTTCACCGGCAGGAAGGTCTGTGAGTTAGTCTGGAGCTCAACAGGGATTATTACAGACTGCACAAAGCCTTCATCATCATTTTCTTGCTTAACATTATCCACTGTGGGAGTGGAAAAAAAAAAATGCTGACATCATCAAACAACAATTCTCACTCCTTTTGACACTTTGAAAACACTGGATTGGTGGATGGTAATCCAAAAGAAAAACTATATTTGTCACAGTTACTAACTTCGTGGTAATTAATATGATGATGCAAGACTAGAAAAAAGAATCACCACAAAGCAACAAAATGAATGATTTTATGTAAAAACATTGCTGTAATTACTGATGTTTTTACCAAAGAACTTTTTTTTCTTTCTGGTCTCCAATCCAGTGAAACAAGAGATGAAGATAGCACTCATTGTGGAACAAGAGATGAAGACAGCACTCATGTGGAACAAGAGATGAAGACAGCACTCAGTTGTGGAACAAGAGATGAAGACAGCACTCACTGTGGAACAAGAGATTAAGACAGCACTCATTGAGAACAAGAGATGAAGACAACACTCAGTTGAGGAACAAGAGATGCAGAGAGCACTCACTATGGAACAAGAGATGAAGACAGCACTCATTGTGGAACAAGAGATGAAGACAGCACTCATTGTGGAACAAGAGATGAAGACAGCACTCATTGTGGAGCAAGATATGGAGACAGCACTCAGTTGTGGAACAAGAGATGAAGACAGCACTCGCTGTGGAACAAGAGATGAAGACAGCACTCATTGTGGAACAAGAGATGAAGACAGCACTCACTGTGGAACAAGAGATGAAGACAGCACTCATTGTGGAACAAGAGATGAAGACAGCACTCATTGTGGAACAAGAGATGAAGACGGCACTCAGTTGTGGAACAAGAGATGAAGACAGCACTCACTGTGGAACAAGAGATGAAGACAGCACTCAGTTGTGGAACAAGAGATGAAGACAGCACTCAGTTGTGGAATGAGAGATGAAGACAGCACTCACTGTGGAACAAGAGATGAAGACAGCACTCATTGTGGAACAAGAGATGAAGACAGCACTCATTGTGGAACAAGAGATGAAGACAGCTCTCATTGTGGAACAAGAGATGAAGACAGCACTCATTGTAGAACAAGAGATGAAGACAGCACTCACTCTGGAACAAGAGATGAAGACAGCACTCAGTCATGGAACAAGAGATGCAGACAGCACTCATTGTGGAACAAGAGATGAAGACAGCACCCAGTTGTGGAACAAGATGAAGACAACACTCATTGTGGAACAAGAGATGAAGACAGCACTCAGTCATGGAACAAGAGATGAAGACAGCACTCATTGTGGAACAAGAGATGCAGACAGCACCCAGTTGTGGAACAAGAGATGAAGACAGCACTCATTGTGGAACAAGAGATGAAGACAGCACTCATTGTGGAACAAGAGATGAAGACAGCACTCATTGTGGAATGTTCAAGAGATGAAGACATCACTCATTGTGGAACAAGAGATGAAGACAGCATTCAGTCATGGAACAAGAGATGCAGACAGCACTCATTGTGGAATGTTCAAGAGATGAAGACATCACTCATTGTGGAACAAGAGATGAAGACAGCATTCAGTCATGGAACAAGAGATGCAGACAGCACTCACTGTGGAACAAGAGATGAAGACAGCACTCATTGTGGAACAAGAGATGAAGACAGCACTCATTGTGGAACAAGAGATGAAGACAGCACTCATTGTGGAACAAGAGATGAAGACAGCACTCATTGTGGAAGGAGAGATGAAGACAGCACTCATTGTGGAAGGAGAAATGAAGACAGCACTCATTGTGGAAGGAGAGATGAAAAGCACTCATTGTGGAAGGAGAGATGAAGACAGCACTCACTGTGGAAGGAGAGATGAAGACAGCACTCATTGTGGAAGGAAGATGAAGACAGCACTCAGTTGTGGAACAAGAGATGAAGACAGCACTCACTGTGGAAGGAGAGATGAAGACAGCACTCATCGTGGAACAAGAGATGAAGACAGCTCTCATTGTGGAACGAGAGATGAAGACAGCACTCATTGTGGAACATGAGATGAAGACAGCACTCATTGTGGAACAAGAGACGAAGACAGCACTCACTGTGGAACAAGAGATGAAGACAGCACTCATTGTGGAACAAGAGATGAAGACAGCACTCATTGTGGAACAAGAGATGAAGACAGCACTCAGTTGTGGAACAAGAGATGAAGACAGCACGCAGTTGTGGAACAAGAGATGAAGACAGCACTCATTGTGGAACGAGAGATGAAGACAGCACTCATTGTGGAACAAGAGATGCAGAGAGCACTCAGTCACGGAAGAGATGAAGACAGCACTCCGTTGCCAACAAGAACGGAGCATTAACCTCTGCCATTAATGAAGCATTCTGAACAGCACTGCTGTACATGACACCGATTTTCAACATGCGTAGCACAACTGGAATGGATCTCTGTTTCTGCCACACACTGTCTCAGTTTCTCTGCATGCATGCCTGAATCATCCACTTCCTCCCAATAATCTGCGCACAATTTAAAAGATGGAGTAAATAATTTTGGTGCAAAGGGTGTGTACACATGTTTGGGAGAGAAGTGCGCGGTAGTGGGGAGCCAAGGTAGGAGGGGAGACGGGTTGCTGCATACGTTTTCTCCCTCACTCTCTGAGTAGCAGTGTGTGTGTGTGTGTGTGTGTGTGTGTGTGTGTGTGTGTGTGTGTGTGTGTGTGTGTGTGTGTGCGCGTGCGTGCGCATGCATATGTGTATGTGTGTGTGCATGCATGTGTGTGTATGCCTGCATGCACATGTGTATTCATGCATGCATGTGTGTGTGTGTGTGTGTGTGTGTGTGTGTGTGTGTGTGTGTGTGTGTGTGTGCATGCATGCGTGTAAGTGCATGTCTCTGTGTGCATGTGTATTGTGTGTAAGAGGGAGAGAGAGAGAGAGTGACAGACAGACAGACAGACAGAGACATGTACATGTCTGTGTATTTCTGTGAGTAGTCATCAGAAATTCTGAGTTGGCTGAATCACTGAAAAAGAACAGTCTCAGAGTTACACAACTCCTTGCCATTACCTTGTGCCTGAAATCATGGCTTAAATGACCCAAATAAATAAATAAATAAAACAAATAAAATAAATAATGATAACATTTATAAAGAAAACCAAAAAAAAAAGGAAAAAATGTGACAATTTCTACTTTCTGATTAACCTATGTACCTATCTTTAGTATGAATATAGTCATGAAACACTGCACAACCAAATACCAAAGAGACACACACAGACACACACAAACACACACAAATCAGATCTAGTGTCTCAATTCAATGTGTGGCTTCATGTGTGTTACACAGCACACACTGTCCTCTAGGAAAGCTTCAGGCCAGCCCCAGACTGAAAGGCAATGAACTGAATCAAAGCTGTCATACATGACTGAGAAGACATGGAAAGAACTCCCTTCTTTCACAAACTGTGTAAGGCATGAGTGCAGCCAGAAAGAGAGAGAGAGAGAGAGAGAGAGAGAGAGAGAGAGGCAGACAGAGAGAGAGAGAGAGGAGAGAGAGAGAGAGAGAGAGAGACACACACACACACACACACACACACACAGACAGACAGAGAGAGAGAGAAGGGGAGGGAAGAAGAGCGCAGGGGGAGCTAATACAGAGTAATCACAGAGGAAGGGCTTAGAGCACTGTTACAGTGGGCACAGAAACCACTATGACTCACTGAAGAACACTCTTCATGTTTCCCTCCTCAGTGGAGGTGGTACAGACCCATGTTGTTGCAATGGCTTTCCACTGTGTAACATAGGCTCACTTCCTGGTCCCTGTAAAGGCCATGTGAAATTATGGTGTCCGCCCCCCCCCCCCCCCCCCAACACTAGCCAGCAGTAATGGGGAGCCCCCCACCCCCCCCACCCCCCTCTGAATGTGAGGCATTATGCATGTGCAGCCAGATAATTGCTGCTGTAACTACATTAAGCTAATGCTTGCTGCTTTTACCTAAACGTCTGAGTTATTATCATTAATTACAGAAGTGTCGCAATGAAACAAAAGGACACAGTTGTAAAGGTCGATTTTTTGCAGTGTAAGACTATGAGTCAAAGATGTATTCAATTCTATGGCTATGGTATACATTTAGAGGAAAACGTGTGTGTGTGTGTGTGTGTGTGTGTGAGGAGAGAGAGAGAGAGAGAGAGAGAGAGAGAGAGAGAGAGAGAGAGAGCCTATGTGTGTGTGTATTTGAGTATATGTGTGTGTGTGTGTGTACGCATGTGTGTGTGTGTGTGTCTGTGTGTGTGTGTGTGTGTGTGTGTGTGTGTGTGTGGTGTGTGTGTGTGTGCACATTTGTATCTCAGTGAATTTAATGTTATAACTAAATATACAAATATTAATTTGATAAGACTGCACTGATTATAATTTCATTCCATACATGAGTTTTACACATGACAATATCCCATTACTTCAATCTCAAATGTGCATTCAAGGAACTGAACAGGTATGCACTTATTTTATTTACATTGCAATAGCCTCCATCAAACTCACTTACAAACAGGATACATTTTAGAAAAAAAAATGGAATGGAGATGGGGATGGAGGTTTGGGTGGTGGGGGTTGAGAACTGCAAAGAAATATAAAACTAGCAT
>JAMYXO010002368.1:0-10000 GCA_033310375.1 Conus canariensis | reverse complement strand
TCTGTATCTCTCAGGCCTGGTTGATGCCGCGATGTATTATGAAAGTAAGCGTAGAGTACAGCCCTGTCATGAAGTCTCAGACCGAAATGGAAATCCGTAGCATCATCTTAATCATCCTCATTCTCATCGATCAGCATTAAAAAAAAAAAAAAATGTCTCAAGTTCTGTGGCCCTTCATGCTCTTATGGTGACCTCAGTTTCGATGTCCTCTCCACGTCTGTGGCCTTGGTTTGGTTCCTTTGGGGTCACCGGTATCGGCGAGTCCATGGGGGCTGTCGTTGGACGGACGTACGTGGTGGCGCCCTCTGGAGGGAGAGCTCACACACGCCGGCTCCGCGACTAAGCAATTATTGTCGTCAGTAGGGGGCTTAGTAGGTGGTGTCCTGCGTATGTTAGATCAGAACAGGCGCCACTGAACACCACCGAAGTAATTCGGCAGCAGGGCAGTGTCTCCTCCGGTGGGTTGCCTCTAGACGACTTGACATTGACTGCTCCCTGTGGATTGCTGGTGCCGGGGCTGCGGCGGGGCCGACCGGGCTGTGGCTGTGGATGGGATGTCGGAATGAGCGGCGTGGGTGCACTGCCTCTGAGGTGGCGCAGCGGTTGGGACAGCAAAAAAAAAAAAAAAAAAAAAAAAAAAAAGATAGTATGTGAAAGTCAGGGAATGTAAGCTTACTTTTGGGGGAAAACACTGTTTTTATATAATAAACTTACTAACTAATGAGACATTTTATTGAAAACTGCTTGGAACTGGAACAGTCCAGTCCTATTACTTGGTTCATATATGTGAATGTGAGTCTTCAAACTTATGCAAGTGTGCGTATGTGTGAGTGTGTTGTGAGGTGTGTTCGCCATTAATTTCTTAGAATATAGATAGATAGATATTGTTTGCCTGTTGCCCCTTGCATGATTTATAATATGCAAGTATTCAAAGTGCCTGTGTATTCTTAACCTTTATTGTACTCTTTCACACATGATTCTTTCTCACTTTCACTCTTTTTTTGTTTCTCTCTTCGTATCTTCCTGTCTTCATTATCTCTTTCACATGGCATTGCATCTCTGCATGATCTGTTCACGTTCTATTGTCTATGGTATCAGTTAAAGCAATTTCTGTTTTCCTCGCTCCATCTGCCTCCACAACTCACTCCATTACCTTTCAATTCCTCCCCACATACTTCTCTAACACACACACACACACACACAACACACACACACACACACACACACACACACACACACACACACACATTGTTCCCACCTACATTTCTACCATACACACACATATATTGTCCCCACCTAACTCTCTTATCAAACACACACGTGCGCACACACACACACACACACACACACACACACACACACACACACACACACACACACACACACACGTGCGCACACACACACACAACATACACAGGTGCGTGCACTCAAGCACGTACACGCGCATGCATGCTATCCACCTTCTCTAACACATTCACACACACACACACACACACACACACACACACACACACACACACACACACACACACACACACACACACACACAACATCCACACCTATCTCTCAACAACATGCACGCACGCACACACACACACACACACACACACACACACACACACACACACACACACACACACACATGCACACCTTCCCCACTAACCTCTCTCTCTTTCACACACACACACACACACACACACACACACACACACACACACACACACATGCACACCCACACATACACACGCACATACACACACACACCATCTTTCAGATCATAACATCAACAGTGGCGGCGGAAGCTGTCCAGGATTTGAGGAGAGGGGGGGAGGGGGGGGGGGGGGGGGCAATGGATATTTCAAATCATTGAACTCCGACAATCACAATATGTCAATGTTCGATTAAAAAAAAAAAAAAAATCCAGCATGCAATATTCCGTTCACACACACACACACACACACACACACACACACACACACACACACACACACACACACACACACACACACACACCACTTGAAATACACTTTGTATAGCTGCAATTAAAACGTTGCAGAAACTGAGACAGACAGACAGAGAGAGAGAGAGAGAGAGAGAGAGAGAGAGAGAGAGAGAGTGGGGGACAACTGTCAGACTTTCTGACTGAATGACGTAATAACATACCTTCTCTCCATATTCACTGGACATTAGGCACCGTAAAATGCAGTTACTAAGTCACGATTGTCACAGTCTGTACATTAGCAGGTTACACCAACAGCTGGGACGTTACACCTTTACACATTTAATCTTCCGAAGTAACTTTGACGTCGTTCATTTCCGCAAACGAACTCGGAAGAAATTTAAGCGAGACTGAGCTGATCAACCTTGTCTTTGAACACATGCATAATGAGATAGTTGTTCAGGCGCTCCTGAGTCATAGTGCTTCGGAGGTATGTTTTGACCTGCTTCAAGGCAGAAAAACTGCGTTCAGCTGTTGCAGTTGTAACTGGAATGGTCAAGTACAGCCTGATAAGTTTGTCTACCTCACTCAGCATTCTTTTAACATTGTCTGAAGCTGTCAGTTCTTCTAGCAGTGCCTCAGAGATGGACTTCTTGTTGTTCCCCAGAGCATGTGGAAGGATGGCCAACTGTGTTTTGAGTCTGTCCATGTCAATGTCCGCAGCATATGTGTCTTTGATCTCTTGAGGAATTACTGGATTCTTTCCTGCAGCTCCGTCACCCAAGAGAATTTCAATCTTCCTTGGCAACTTAAGACTTAGTTGGCCACATCTGCGCTTTATATGCTCTTTGACGTTGTCTATGGCCTCATAGTACTGCTGTCTGTAATAAGCAGAAGGGTCAGAGTAGCTGTGACCCTGGGAGCCCTCATCAAGTCTTCGTGGAGGCTGTCTTTGTCTCAGAATGCGGAGCTCATCACACACGTTTGCAGCCTTGGTTGAGATGTCGGCAAAAAACGTCTGGAAACTTTTATCCTGGCGCATACTTTCAAGCGTTCTCAGACAGAGGTTTGCAGCGTTTGTTGCATCCACACAGGATGTTTGTTTCCTTTGAACAGCAGTCGCCAGCTCTTCAGTCACAGCAAAGACATCCCGTGAAAGTGAGAGCCCAAGACAGGTGGAGAACTGCTGCATAAGTGCTAGAAGGCCGGATGCCCACCTGGCATACTCATCATGTCCTTGTGAGACTAGTTCAAGTGTTTCTTGCAAAGCCTCATAGTTCTCAATGAGGGAGTCAAAAGCTCTTGTTCAAACAGTCCACCTTGTTGGTCACAGTGGTTTAATGGACGGGCTGCACGAAGTTGATGTTTCATGTTGGATTGTTTCAGAAAGGATCTGTCGTTTTGGTGATAATTTGATCAACTGAATGACCTCTGTGGCAAAGTCAAGGGCATCTCTTATTACTTTGACCTTTCTGGAAGCCTCTTGTAACACAAGATTGACTGAGTGTGCCAAACAGTGTACGGACACTGCTGACGGGACCTCATCTTTGAACCCTTTTGCAACTCCTGAAACGTGACGCTGAAAATTACTGGCCCCGTCTTAGGCCTGACCCCTACACTTCTGCACTGGCAAGTTATACCTTGTTGTCTGTTGTGCACAGGTGAAGCCAATGGTATTGCTGGAACTAAGATCTTTGGAAATAGCGGGGCCTTCTTGAACTTACCCTGGTCAGTTTGGAGAGGACTGTGTCGCTCTGTGGCTGAAAGGGGTTGACTGCATCCTTGCAGCACACAGTAGACTGACATTTTGGTTTTCTTACAGTAGCAGGTCGGTCAATGTCATCACGAGGAGACTGCGCAGGTCGGTTGGCGTCGTCACGAGGAGACTGCATGATTGATGCACCTTCTGTTGGAGATGAGGAAACACTTACTACCTTTTCTTCATTATTTTCACTGTCCCTGGTTTGATGAAGTGTTAGGCTCACAAAGTGTTCCTCGCCTATTTGTCCTATAAAGACAGGTGGAAGGGATGATTCAGTGTCTCCCGCCAAGATCTTATTCATCAGGTAGCCTATCCTGGAGCTCTCTTGCTGACTTGTTACGATGTGTATGTACCTGCCAATCATTCTCGCCATGACTTGCACTACAATAGCATCAGCATAATAATATATGCCATTCTTGGCAATGTTGGTCAGGTACTGGTCAGTAATGTGTGGCCAAAGTGGGTCAGCTGCAGAGAGGTTCCCGAGAAATGTGTTTACATCTTTTCTGAGCGATTTTGACAGGAAGTATGACGACAAGGTGATGCACCATCAAACCTCTCTCTCTCTCTCTCTCTCTGATTTTTTTTGGAGGTGCTCAATATTAGGGGGGGGGGGGCAGTATATAAGGCTCCCTCCCCCCAATATTTTTCTGAAGGGGGGGCATGCCCCCCCCCTCGCCCCCCCCCCCCCCCCCCCCCCCCCCCCCCCCCCCCCGCTTCCGCCGCCTGTGGTCAAGAGAGGAAGTGGCCGCACATCCAGACTTAAAGGAAGAGCAAGAAACGTCACCAACCAAACAAACATTGGAACAATCTCAAGGCCAGCACTGCGAAGACTCCTAGTGATTGGGGCAGACTGATACTGGGCCTTTCCAATGACAGACACAAACAACATGTCAGCAGAGATAAGACTTTGAATCTCTCGGGAACCCCAGTGTATCTGTAGATGTGTGTGCGCTGGTGTGTGTGCATTGATGAGGCGTTGCAGATGTGTAAATTGGAGAGCCCATAGATGTGGGTGTGTTTGCGCTGGTGTGTGTGTGTGTGTGTGTGTGTGTGTGTGTGTGTGTGTGTGTGTTTTGGTTGTTATTGTTCCTCTTGTTATTGTTTTTGTTACTATGTCATCTTCTGAGCATGCACGTTGTGACGGACCGTTTCCCGTCCAGTCACAAATTTTCATGTAACCGTGCTAACTGGAAGGTAATCGTCCGGAAGCCGGTTGAAAAGTTTACCTGACTGCTGCTCACCTGTGCACTGTTAAAGCCAGGTGAGCTGAAATGGTTAGGCAGTCTCTGCAGTGATTCCGGCAACGCAACTACCCAGAAGGTCGAAGAGGGACTCCCATCCATTTTTGATGGCAGTCAGTTTCCCCAGGTAGAAGTGTACCCTGGTTTGAAAGGGACTGGCTGCCACTTCCTGAGGGTCAGGGCCGTAGCTGTGTCTACCCCCTTGTTCTCCGCCTTGTGTCGGTGTTGAGAGGCCAGCCTGAGGCCAGCCTGAGTGCCGACAACTACCCTACCTGACACTGCGCCCGGGACCAACTACCCACTGAGCGAGTTGGGCTGGAGACGCCGCTGCTGCCAAGCCAGAGCGCCGCTCCCGAGATTTGATCCAGCGACCTGTTGGCAAGGCCGTCGCTGCGTTCTGTGCTTTTGTGTGTGAGCCACAGCTCCTGTGTGAGACTGTCGCCTTGTCGTCGGCAGAGACGACGTGAGTGTGGTAGTGATTTTGAGCCACAGCTCTGTGAAATTCCAATAGCCCTGTGTCGGACTTGACGCTGTAGATGTCGTTTTCATCATCTTTGTCGTCTTTGTCCTCTTCATCGTTTTCGTCGTCATCATCATCTTCGTCGTCGTTGGAACCAGCAGTGCTAGTAGATAGCCTATTACATATAGATATATTTTGTGTCGTGCGCCCTGTTTGGCGTACCTGAAGTAGTATATATAGTTCCGTGTGTACGCCTTATGGTTGGCGTGCCGACCTATTGATGTTCTTGCATTTATTATATATGTTTGTCTGATGGCTCGGGCAGCATAAAACAAAAAAAGTGTTGTTCTGTTGCCTGGCTGTCAATATTCGGGTGAGTGGGTGTGTGTATGTGCATTGGAAAAGTCGTGCATGCATCCATAATTTCTGTGTGAGAGTCAGACAGTCAGACACCCGCAGACACGACCCATTCCATCCGTAACACACGTACACACACTCACACACATGCATATACACACATATACACAGGCACACACACATAGATGTACAAATGTATGTGCAGATACATGCTTACAGGAGCATGCTCACACAAACCCACAGACCACACACATGCACATCAGCACAGACAGACACACAAACACATTTGTGGCACACAGACACACACACACACATGCACACACACAAAGCACACATATACACACTCACAAAGGCACGAGCATCGCAGACACTGGCACACACATATGGGTTCCCACAGTAGAAAGAAACTCGTGGAGAGCGTGGCAGCAGAGAGTCCTCAGAAGAGAAGCCCCCTTCAAGCAAGTGTTTCGGCCCTTATCTCCTGACACTCTAGGGGGGTTGGGCCACACCCGGTTCATGACTCCGGATGTCCCTCTGCTGCCCCTTTTTTTCCCATCTTGGGACGAGCCATGGCTGGGATTCGAACCCATGACCCTCTGGACATGCTCATTTTCCACTTAATGACTCGCGCTTTAACCACTGAGCCACAGGGACACCTGATATTTGTAGGGAAATTAAGCCTTATGAAGTTCACTTTTGTTCCTCCTTGACTAGATCCAGCTTGAACACCTCTCTGCCGCTTCTGCCATTGCTTTCAGGGCTCTGGTTTTTTCCTTCCCTGCAACTGAGAGCTGTTTCATGAGGCTGTATGCAGACGTTCCTACAAACCCCCTAGCTCCAATTTCTGCAGTGAGGACTTTGACCTGATAGCCTTCTCTCCTCAGGCTGTTTGCCAGATCAGCATACTTTTCAGTCTTGTAGATTTGAGCTGCCTCCATTCTGTTCTCATATGGCACCGTGAGCTCGATCATGATCAGCTGCTTGGTTGACTTAGAGTGGACTACTATGTCTGGTCTCATGCCACTCTTGCTGATGATCTCTGGGTGACTCTTCCATTCTGGGAGGTCTGCAGTGCACTCCCAGTCATCTGCCCCGTCCAGCAGACTCTGCCTGCATGTTTCGAGTGGCACTGTTGTTCTTGGCCATGATTTGCTGCCTCCTGCCGTGAAGAATGTTGCGGGTGCTTTTGGAGTCCTGATTTTCCCTTTTGTGGTGTTGGTACTAGCCCAGACTACTTGTACAATTTCTTTGAGCACTTGGTTGTGCCTCCATGTGTACCTTCCTTGAGCCAGGGCTACTTTACATGAGCTTAAGACATGCTCCACTGTTTGTTTTTCATGGCAGAGGGGGCATGCAGGATCGTCTGTTTTCCCCACTTCACCAGGTTTGCATTTGAGGGCAGAAGGTCATATGCAGATCTGAGAATGAAGCTGATCCTGAGAGGGGCCATGTGCCACATGTCATTCCAAGTGAGACTTCTTTGGAGTGCATTCTCCCACGTTGTCCATTGCCCTTGCTGGCTCTGCTGGACTGCTTTTTGGAGTCTTTTTTGGTCTTCTTCTTTTCTCATCTCCTGAATCATCATGTCTCTTTTGGCTTTTCCTTTGGCCTTTGACCACCATTCAGTTTTGGTCACCCCCAGTCCCTGTCTGTTGGTCTGTGTGTGTCCTGTTATTTCTCTGATCTTGAGACTTTCTTTTGCAGAATCCATCGCCTCTTGAACTTTCCATTTTCTGCCTGTCTTCAGCTGGGGCTTAATTGCTTCTACCACCTTGTCTCCTGAGTCCTCCAGCATGCTTTGAAGTCTGATCTTCCCTGCTTTGTATTCCTCCAGGATGGATTTCAGGGGTAGTTTCAGCTTTGCTTGGCGACAGTACAGCGCTATGTCAGTCAGACAGGGTGGGACACCAAGCCATTTCCTTGTGAACTTGTTGATTTTGGCTTCCATTGCCTCCACTATGCTGGTGCAGATGTCGTATATCATCAGAGGCCATAGCAGCTTTGGTATCAGCATGAACTGCAGACACCAGACCTTGTATTTGCCAGGGAGCCCACACTGGTCAATGGTCTCCAAGCCTTCCTCCGCCATCTGCTTGGTTTCTTTTGCTCTTTGTGTGTCTTTCAGCGTATCATCATACCATCTTCCAAGGCTCTTGACTGGTTCTTCTGTGACTGTTGGAATGGCCTGGTTGGCAACACTGAAGACCACAGATCCGGCCACTTTTCCTTTCCTCAGTGAGAGACTCCGTGATTTCTTTGGCTTGAACTTCATTCTGGATGAGGCAACTATGTCGTCCAGCCTCTCCAGCACATGACGTGTCTCGTCTTCTCTGGATGAAATCACTGTAGTGTCATCCATGAAGGCCTTGAGAGGAGGCATCTTGTATCCATCGCCAAGGTCTGTTTGTCTCGCGTTGTTTGTTGCTGCTTTCAAGATGAGTTCCATTGCCAGCACGAACAGTATTGGGGAAATTGCACAGCCCATTGCAATACCCACTTCCAAGTTGATCCAGTCTGTTGTGTACTCCTTGGTAGAGAACCGCATTGAGAAGCCATTGAAGTACTTCTTGAGCATGTCGCGGATGTTCTTTGGCACATGGTACATCTCAAGAGCCAACTGTATCATCTCATGGGGCACAGATCCATATGCGTTTGCCAGATCAAGCCACACTACGTCCAGGTCTCTCTTTTCTGTTTTTGCTTTTTGGATTGCGTCCCAGATCATTGTGGCGTGTTCTACACAGCCCGCCACGCCTGGGATGCCACCTTTCTGGACTGACACATCCAAGTACTTGTTTTCCATCAGGTACTTGGTCAGCCTTGCTGCCATGACAGAGAAGAAGATTTTCCCTTCGACGTTCAGTAGTGATATTGGCCTGAACTGGCTAATGTCACTTGCGTTTTGCTCTTTGGGGATGTACACACCATCTGCCGTCATCCACTGGCCGCTGATCTTCTGGTTTCTCCAAGCCGATCGCAGCAGCCTGTGGAGCCACTCCAGCACCTTGGGACATTTCTTGTAAAGCTGGTAAGGTATTCCGTTTGGCCCTGGTGATGATTTGGCTCTGGCTTTGTCGACCACCTTCTTGATTTCCGCCAACGTTGGAGGCTTGCCATTGAACTGTTCCTCAGGGTTGGTTGGCCACACCAGACCTTGAATGTCGAGTGGTGCTTTGCTCTGTGGGTCAGAGTATGTTTTCCTCAGATGCTGCTCAAGAACTCCTTTGTCCACACTTAGGGTCCCAGATTTTGGCTGCTCAAACAGTGTTCTGGCAAACTGGAAGGGGTCTCTGAAGAAGCGCTCTTGTGTCTTCTTCTTTTTGCTCTTCCTCTTCCTCGCAGATTCCGCTTTGCTGAGGGCACTGTGTTTTTCTTTCAGGTCTTTCCACAGTTTTTCCAAGCCTTGTTTTTCAGCTGGCAGTGCGGTCTTCATTTGCATCTTGAGGTTTTTCTTTTGGACCCTGATCTTGTCCATCTTTTCTTGGCGTCTGGATTTCTTTGGAGGTGTTTTCTCTTTGGGTAGTTTTGCTCCATAGGCGTCTCTACATGTGGCATACACAATGTCCCCATATGTGGCTAGTTTGTGTTCCAGGGTACTTTTCCCTATCAGTGCATCGAGTCTTTGGACGATTTTTGCATCCAGTTTCTCCCAATCTTCAGTTTCGTTTGCTCGTGGCAGGTTGAGTTTCAGGCGCCTGGCATCGAGGGCCTGTGCAAATTCCTCATCCGAACCAACAGCGTGGATGTCCTTGGCACTGTGGTTTAAATCCTGGCCTTGGTCTTCCGACGTCTTATCTGCTGATGCAGTGCGCTGCTGCTCATTCAGATGAGTCTTCACACATCCCATCTTTGTTCTGTGGATCTTCATGCCACGGGTGGTAGCGAAACACTTTCCACAGACACATGGATATTCCATTTGGTCCATGTTCATAGTCCGTTTGGGATTTGCAGTCATGATTGGTTGAGCACCGATGGATTCATCATTCTCTCCCCCTTTCGGTGAATCCTGGGAGCATCTTTTCCTTTTATTTTTAGTAGCCACATGTTTAAGGCAAAGTGGGGAGCCAGCCCACAGAGCCCTTGGTTCTGGTCTTTCCCAGTGTCCTCCGGTCTTTCCCGGACGTCCTCCGGCCTATTCCACATACCATACACACACATACGCATACAATGATAATAATGGCACAGCCAATGTTAAGTAGGTACCCAAGGTCTGACCAACGCGGTGGGCTAATGCATAG
>JAMYXO010002367.1:15000-20000 GCA_033310375.1 Conus canariensis | reverse complement strand
TTCAAACAAACAAGGAAATACATATTCCAACCCAAGACCTTTAGAAATGGGTTTACCCCAAGGTTCAGTAATTTCTCCAATATTATTCAATATTTTAATTTCTGATCTTCCTAACAGTCTTTCAAAAGATATTGAAGTGGCTCAATTTGCTCGGACCATTTCTTTCAGTTTTTCGGAAAGGTATGCCCCTGTGTGGCGGTGGAAATGGATGACGTGTATTACCACATACACGACAACGGAGCAAAATCTACATAGTTGTGACGTTGCCTGCCTTAACAAAGAGAAGAAGCTAGTACATATAACTCCAAGGAATGCATTAATAAAAAGAATTGTTAGTGATTCCGCAAGACAATATACACAAACAAATTACAAGACAAAACACGACGCGTTTCGACCCCATAGGTCTTCCTCAGATAAAACAAACAACATTCAGGACAATGAAAACGGAGAACGAGCAATCACGCGTCTTATATTCGGTTGAAGCTGGGTGTTGAATCACACACACACACACACACACACACACACACACACACACACACACACACACACCACCACGCGCGCGCGCGCAGGCACGCATGCACGCACACTCTCACGCACACACATACACACACACACACACGCATACACGCACATATACATTTACACACGCTCTTGCACATTGACATACACACAATCATGCACGCATGCACTCACACACGCACGCGCGCGTGCGCACACACAGAATCACACACACACACACACACACACACACACACACACACACACACACACACACACACACACACACACGCCAGAGGGAGAGAGAGAGAGAGTCAGACAGACAGACAGACAGAGATTTATTTTCACAGCTGAATTGATAGCTGTCGTACTAACTGTACAGTGTGTAGTAAACCTTTCAAAGATATTTTTAAAAAGTGTTTTTAGCTGACTGAAAATCAGTGTTTTGTACCTTAGAGTTTTAGTACAAATACGTGGCCCTTCCTGTTTCGAAATACCTAATTCAGTGTGAAACTCATAAGTAAAGGGCAGTGTCACAGAGTGTTGGTGGATTCCATCTCCTGTTGACATATGGGCGATGAAGTGCTGACAGTAAAGGGCAGTGTCACAGAGTGTTGGTGGATTCCATCTCCTGTTGACATATGGGGCGATGAAGTGGCTGACAGTAAAGGGCAGTGTCACAGAGTGTTGCTGGATTCCATCTCCTGTTGACATATGGGGCGATGAAGTGGCTGACAGTAAAGGGCAGTGTCACAGAGTGTTGCTGGATTCCATCTCCTGTTGACATATGGGGCATGAAGTGGCTGACAGTAAGGCAGTGTCACAGAGTGTTGCTGATTCCATCTCCTGTTGACATATGGGCGTGAAGTGGCTGACAAATCAGCTTTAAAAAGGGCAGAACAGACAATGCTGCAGATTGAAACATTCCTCTGTGGCTTGGTGAAATCACAGGCTGTTAGAAATGACACCATGGGTTGGGTTTAATCAAGGTGTCGATGAGGGGATTCTTTACCCCAAGAAACCAATTTTCCCTTTGGAAGTTATAAGAAAAAAGAGCTGTAGAATTCACCATTATATTATACTACACTCATTATATTTCCTGTTTTCCACTTAAGAATATATGCTCTGAAAACGAAGTTCGGGAAACATATAAATCGCCTATGGTGTGAACAGATCACACTTCATCACATTTTATTTCATCGTCAAAAGATACCATTTTTCCTTTTAGATCCATTTACGTCAAATAAATATCCACACACAAAAAAAACTTGCAACAATTACTTTGCCTTCCTAAAACCTTTTAGCGAAAGCCTTCGAATCAGTAATTCATGGCGCCATTAGAGCATTTCTTTACAGTGATTTTGATCAAAAAAGTTAATGCTGAAAGCATTTCTTATTCTATTCCAGGGGTATTCTGTGGGTTTAAGCACAATGATGTCACACACTATTAATGAAATGTTCATAGTTTCTCCACAAGTCACTCACCTTCCCCTTACTCCTCTCTCTCTCTTCTCTCTCTTCTCTGTCTCTGTCTCTGTCTCTGTCTCTGTCTCTCTCTCTCTCTGTCTCTCTCTCTCTCTCTCTCTCCTCTCTCTCTCTCTCTCTCTCTCTCTCTCTCTCTAAGCCTCTAAAATCAGCTGATTGGCTCATTGGTTTTATGTCTCACCATCCCTTCCCCATTCTGTTTTTGTATTGTGACCAAAGGCCAAGGCCCAAAATATGGTTAGTTTAGCAGCCCCCCTCCCTCCCTTTTTTTCTTCTTTTTTTCTTCAATCTTTCATGAAGGCTTATGCTTGTAATATCTGATACTTTACAATACACAGTGTTCACTTAGAGTCGTGTGATATCTGATACTTTATAATACACAGTGTTCACTTAGAGTCGTGTAATATCTGATACTTTACAATACACAGTGTTCACTTAGAGTCGTGTAATATCTGATACTTTACAATGCACAGTGTTCACTCAGAGTCTGGGCCCTTACCGCTAGTCAAACGCATCTGGTTTCTATTTACAAATTTACAAGAACAATTTCGTTCCTTGCAAAGAAGGTTCTGTTTTCACCTCAAACACATTTCACATTATCAATACCATGACACATTAAGTGAATATACATACAGCGTTCAGGAAGAAGCGTCAAAATCATATAAACTGTTCTCATATATACAATACGTGACGAGCTGAACTAGTTAGCAGAGGTATCAATCATTTTCGAACATTATATAGAGTACCAGTCTGATGCAAAAGCTTACGGTGAAAGCAAAAGCTTCAGACTCATTACTGAAGGGAAATGGATAAGGACATTAGACACAAGGCTTCCAAATGGATGTCATGTTAAGACAAATTTGTAACAACCCTATCCAAATGTACCTGTGAACAACATTGATGATTTGCAAAATATTTATATCTTTTTCAAATGACATTTATGATATATCGTACACAGTCACAAACAGGACTGCATTCACATTATTCTGTGGTTTCATTTTCATTGTGAGTTATGGAGCGTATTGTTATGTTTTTGAAGTACATTGGTTACAGTATAACTAAACACACACACACACACACACACACACACACACACACACACACACACACACACACACACACCAGCACGCACACGCGCGCGCACGCACGCACGCACACACAAACTTGCATTATTGAGTGGGATTGGATAGCAGGAAAGTGCCACGATTGAGATCCATTGGATTAGTTCCATCCTGTTATTGTGTCTCTGATCTAGTTTCTCAGAATGATTTTTTTTCTAGTTCTAGTTGATGACATCACACAGTATGATGTCAGAACTTGTGTAATATATTTATGACGTCAATTCTTTGCTCTGTCCATTTGCCAAAGATGGACATTATGTAGTCGTATTGTTTTTGTTTGTTTTTTTTTCTCTTGAAAAAGGCCACCTGGCCAAAAAATTGAAGATTGGAATTGTGATCCTGTGTAAAATCATATCATTCACCGCAGATCTCTAAACGAGGCCTTCAAAACTATTTCACAGACGCCTTGGTGTGGACTACACTGTCTCATAGAAGTACTCAGCAGGAATCGCTTAAATCGCCAGGAATCACAGAGATGTACGTGGTTTCCGCATAGTTATGTCAGTGACTGGTACCACTCATTACCCTTACTCCGTTGGGAAAATTGCTTCACTTAATACTGTAGTCGGTTTCTTGCCAACGCCAACTCCAACAACAATCCCAACCATAAAGCAAACATGATGATATAGTCACTGTTCATCTAACCTACTCACAGGGAAGTGTGTGTGTGTGTGTGTGTGTGTGTGTGTGTGTGTGTGTGTGTGTGTGTGGTGTGGTGGAAGGTGGACTTTTCTGTATTGTGTTTCTTTTATCCATCACCCACCGCCGCCCCACCCAACACACCTACCTCGTTTTCTATTGTCCTCATCCCCATCCATTTTCTGATTGTTGTTGACAGCATCGATACCTTTATGATTGCGTATACATACATGTTTTCTTTGCCAAGCCTTTGCACATTAATGTATGTGTTGTGTGTGTGTGTGTGTGTGTGTGTGTTTTGTGTGTGTGTGTGTGTGTGTGTGTGTGTGTTGTGTGTGTGTGTGTGTGTGTGTGTGTTGTGTGAATCACGTACTCGTAATCCTGTGTGTCTATCATTTCTATCATATTTCTCTCTCCCTTTGTGTTGTAAAATCTTATCACATAATTTAGCTTAGCAAAGACAAATTTGAACAAAAAGGCCCGGCCTAAGATATCGATTTTTGATCGAATAAAGCTTTTCTTGCTTCTGAGTTCGGAGCTCTCTCTCTCTCTCTCTCTTCTCTCTCTCTCTCTCTCTCTCTCTCTCTCTTCTCTCTCTCTCTCATTTCACCTCTCATGTTCTTTCTTCAAGCTGCTCTGTTCCTGTCTCTTTCTGTCTGTACTGTCTGTGCTGTTCACCGTCACCGTTCCCTGCACCAAAATGTAACGATCATAGTGCGCTTTGTATTCTTTCTGTCTGTACTGTCTGTGCTGTTAACCATCACCGTTCCCTGCACCAAATGTAACGATCATAGTGCGCTTTGTATTCTTTCTGTCTGTACTTCTGTGCTGTTAACCATCACCGTTCCCTGTACCAAAATGTAACGATCATAGTGCGCTTTGTATTCTTTCTGTCTGTACTATCTGTGCTGTTAACCATCACCGTTCCCTGACCAAAATGTAACGATCATAGTGCGCTTTGTTTCTTTCTGTCTGTACTATCTGTGCTGTTAACCATCACCGTTCCCTGTACCAAAATGTAACGATCATAGTGCGCTTTGTATCTTTCTGTCTGTACTATCTGTGCTGTTAACCGTCACGTTCCCTGTCCATACATCCATATGCCGCCTCCTGTACTATCTGCAACCATCAACGTCCCGACCAAAAGTAACATCAAGCGCCTGTAATGATAAGCAGGCATATGTCATTTCTCTGTAAACATCCGAACTTCCTGTCATCATTGCTTCTTGAGCGTGATTTGCCGCTACGCACGCACGC
>JAMYXO010002367.1:0-12500 GCA_033310375.1 Conus canariensis | reverse complement strand
TGTTACCAGACAAAAGGAAAGGTTATTCTGACTACAACCTTATTGACAGGCTTTGATTTGATTGATTTAATTTAGAGTCTCTTCACAACGATGGTGATATTAGACCCACACAAAAAAAAGTGTATGTGTGTAAGTGCTTATATGAGTGTGTGTGTGTGTGTGTGTGTGTGTGTGTGTGTGTGTGTGTGTGTGTGTGTGTGTGTGCGTGCGTGCGTGCTTGCATGCGCGCGTGCATGCGCGCACCCGTGTGTGTGTGGTGTGTGTTGTGTGTTGTGTGTGGTGTGTGTGTGTGTGTGTGTGTGTGTGTGTGTGTGTGTGTGTGTGTGTGTGTGTGTGTGTGTGGCGTGCGCGCGCGCACGGACACAAATGCATGAAAGTTTGCCTACTAACGACCAAACAATAATTATAAACTGATAAATCAATTACAACAAATGAATAATAACAGAACTCGATATAGCCTTTGCTATATCAATCATTTTGGGGCTGTAAAGTATTTCATGTAAAGCCCCTAAGGAATCAATGTCTATCTTTAGAATATTATATAAAGATGTTAGAACTGGACATTCAAAAAGAATATGTTGAATAGATAATGGGAGACCACAAGCGCAATCTACATCCTTAGAAAATTTGGTTTTCCACGAGTTTAAACGCATCTTATAAATTATACTGGCCAATGATCTTTGACATAACAACACTTTCGTTTTTGCAGGAAGTTTTTCATTGTTCATACAATTTTGTAATAGAGAAATTATTTCATGTTTATCCAATTTTAATCTACTATCTGGATTTTTTCTAAGAGCACCCTCTTTTGCTAATTTATCAGCTATTTCATTTCCATAGATACCACAATGAAATGGGATCCAGCAAAACTCTACAAAAGTTCCTTTCGCCATAACGGAATGTATCATAAATTTTGTATCAAAAATTAAGTCTTTCCTTACATTTGCATCCCAATTTCGTAAGCTATAAAGAACAGATTTAGAGTCAACACAGATTAGAATGCTGTAAATTGCCACATCAAGATCAGATATCCAAGATAAGGCCATAAGGATTGCATATAGTTCAGCAGTGAAAACTGAAAAGTTCTTTCCTAAACAAAATGATTTCTTTGCTTTTAAATCGGGAATTACAAATCCAGCTCCTGTATAAGATTCTAAAACTGAACCATCCGTGTAGATTTTAAGATGATGTGGATATGTGTTTTCAAGATGTTCTTTTGCTTCTACTGATATCAAATTAATATTGTCTTCTTTTTTTAGAGTAGTGTATAATCTATATCAAAATTTGGAGAAATATGCTCCCATTGAGGAACTGTGGGCATAGTTTGAGGTTTTGAATTGGATGCAATATCGATGTCACATTTTTTAAATAAATCATCAGTATAATTTCGAATGGGCTGCAGGTAAGAAATATTCTGTGCCCTTTTAGGAAAATCCGATTTGGAATCAAGAAATATTTCATTTGTTACTGAATTTGATACAGAAAGACTTCTGGTTACATATTTGGCTGTTGCTAGTTTGCGCTGATCATCAAGTGACAAGAGATTAGCTTCTTTATATGTTTTAAAAGTATTAGAATGCACTGGAACACCAAGGGCTATTTTAATAGCTTTACTGTCTATACTTTGTAACCGCTTAAGTAATGTTTGAGAAGCTGAAAAATATACTTCCTGTCCGTAAGTCAATTTTGAGCGAACCAGACTAATAGAAAGATGTACAAGAGTTTGGGTATCTTGACCCCACGATTGTGCACTGATTATTTTTAGTAAAGATAGCCTTTGTCTGGCATTGTTTATAAGATATTCAATATGGAATCTCCAGTTTAATTTAGGAGTGAAATGAACACCTAAAAATTTAACATTATTGGAATATTGAAGAGTTTTATTTTCTAGCACAAGTTGAGGCAAAACTTTTGGATTTTTACATTGTTGAATAACATTTATTGTGTCTTTTCTCCTGATAGTTCTAGTCCATTTTCGTTCATATATTTATTCAGTTTGTCAATTTCAATTTGATATAGTTTTTGTATATATACAGTCTACTTCGTTTATAACGTCGCCGGATATAACGTCACCCCGTTATAACGTCACCCAAAGACCGGTCCTGGCGCAATTCCTTCTTTCCAAGACTATTTTAACCTCGGATATAACGTCACCGGATATAACGTCACCCCGTTATAACGTCACTCATCCATGTCTGTTATAACGTCATACCAATCCCCATGGCAGTTTGCAAAATCATCGATTACAGCGGCTTCAGCTGCAGCCTTCAGTTACAAGTCATACAACCTCACGCCGGATGTGCCCCTCACTCTCTCTACCCTACCCCCACCAACCTCTCCTCCCTCTTCACGCTCACGGAACCTGCTCTGGTTTTCCCTGCAGTCTCTGCCCCATCGCACGTACATTTCACGGATGTGACATGACAGTTTGGAAAAATGGCGACTGCTGCTAAGGATGCTGCGAATGGATCTGTCTACTTCTGTCCTTCAATCACGCATAAAAAAAAAGTCGATTATTGAAATGACGGTAGGAGGAGGTCGAGAGGATGAGAAGAGACTACGACGTTTTTTTGTTTTTCTGTTTTTGTTTTTTTCGTCCGTAGTATACTGACTTCAGCTGCCCTCGGCGTGGACTGAGCTTCACTTTCAACTGGTCTTGTCGACTGAGTAGGTCGTTCAGGCTAAATTTTAAAGGTAAACACTAAATGCAATGAACCGACAAACTGAGAAAAGTGATACTGCACTCTGAGTGCACTGTTATGACTATACTTGGAAAGCGATGGACGTTATATCAGGTGACGTTATAATAATAATATAAGCCAAATAGACAGTAATTATAAGGACCCATTAAGTTCTCGTCATTTTCATTTCTTCGGACATCAAGGACAGGTCAAGATCTAGCAGAATATGAATAAAAACACTGAATAAACGTCCTCCGAAGACGGAGTACGGTTGCCTACGAGGCGGGGTAATCAAAAATGGTCGTGCACGCAATCTTTCCACTGTGGAGGACAGAGTCACCTTTCTGTGTACCAAGTGACCCTGTGAGTGTTTAGCGCAGGTATGCACAACAATAGCAACTGAATAAACGTGTCCCTTCTGCTTTTTTCTGCCCCCAAAAGAAACGACAGCTGACACAAGTAATCGCATTTCATCATCACATGATATCTTAGTGGAACTGCTAACGACAGCCAAGTGTGTACATAAGGCTTAACGTCGGACACTCTATAATTAAAGAGATTGCCGACGGCGACAGAGTCTAACACACCATTCAGAAATACAGGCAATCTGTTTGAGAAACAGTATTCACAATATATACGACAGCCGTGTGTGTGTGTGTCCATAAGGCTAATAACGTCGGACACTCTAATTAAAGAGATCGTCGATGGGACCAGACAGAGCCTGACACACCATTAAGAAATACAACCAATCTGTCTCAGAATCAGCACTCACAATACTGTACATTGACGGGACTGCCGAATTTCGGGGAAAATTTTGTGTATGAAATTTTGTACTCATGGTCTAGCTTTTAGAAACATGTGAAGAAGAGAATATCTCAGAATTCTGTATACAAGGAAGTGAATCAAAGATTATTGTAATAAGTTAGTTTAAAACTTACAACAGTATGTTGTTGTGATTTTTAAACAACAGTAATGTTGTACTTTTCATTTCTGACACAGTTTTATAAAAACAGTCAGTACTTTAGAAAGGGACATAACTCTTGGACTCCGGATATAACGTCACCCGCGCGTAAAAGTGACGTTATAACCGATAACCGGATATAGCGTCACCGGATATAAGTCGTTCAAAAACATTCCCCGAGAGGTGACGTAATATCCGGAGTCGACTGTACTATGGTTCTCTTATTTGTCTGTTTTTTAATGTTTGTATTCATCCACATTGCAATGTCATCGGCATATTGCACTACATGCATACTTTTAGATAGTATTTTAGGAAGATCGTGAATGAGAATTGTAAATAGAATAGGTGCAATAATGGAGCCCTGAGGGATGCCAATGTCAATATCTTTAAATGAAGAGTAACATTTACCAACCCTAGTACAAACTGATCTCTCAGATAAGAAAGATTTTATGAACTGATACATTGCGCCATTAATCCCAATATTTTTCAACTTATAAAGTAAACGAGAATGCCACACACTATCGTATGCTTTTCTAATGTCAAAGAAAGTAGCAAGAGTACTTTTTCTACGAGCAAATTGTTTTTTAACATGACTTGCAAGTTTTACAAGGTGATCGATTGTACTTCTACCTTTTCTGAAACCTGCTTTATTGTTGGGAATTATGTTATTCTTTTCGCAATAATGTAAAATGCGTTTTTCAACTATCTTTTCTAATATTTTTCCAATTTGAGATGTTAATGCTATTGGTCGATAACTATCAATTGCAGACCTAGGTTTACCTTGTTTTGGAACTGGTATTACCACTATCCTCTTCCAGAAAGTAGGAAGAGTTCCATTTAACCAACATTTTTGGTAAAACGAGTGAAGTAATTGCTTCCAGCACAAAGGTAAGTGGCATAACAATTGATACGAAATTCCATCTAATCCAACAGCTGTCTTATTCGAGGAGAATGACATTAGTGCTTCTTTAAATTCTTCAAATGTTATAGATGCATTTAAGTAATGGTTTGGATCCGGTGTGGGATCACAATAAGTATCCTTTTTCTCTTCTAGTTCTCTGTAACTTTTGGTATCTGTATGTAGCCTAGTTGATGAGTTATTTTTTGAAAAAGCTTGTACAAACGCTTCAGCTTTCTCTGATGATGTTGGAATAGTATGTCTCACCCGATGAAGACCTAAGAGGTCGAAACGCGTTGTGTTTCGTCTTGTGACTCGTTTGTCCACGTTCTCTGGGCGGTTCGCTAACATTTATTTAAGATTTGTTTAGGTTTCCGCCTGCAGTCGTCTCGCTTTGCAACTACAAAAAGTCCAGTCAGAAAAGAACAGAGGAAAAAGTGACGTCATCAAAGAACATGACGACAAAGAAGTAGACGTCAAACTCAGACCCAAGGGTAAAATTACGTCCGGAAAATTCGACGACACTCCCCGTGTTCTTTTATTGGGAGATTCCATCATGTCCAAAGTTGACGGGAGACGCTTGGGACTGTCATATGGCCTGCGTGTTGCGAAAAGAAAAACTTTTACTCTGGACGAATGCAACTCTGTGATTCAAGAGGTGGAGGATCCAGATCCTGATCGTGTTGTATTGCACGTTGGGCTGAATGATCTGAAAGGGAAAGATCCCACTGTGTGTAGCACAGAAATAAGAAAATGTGTAGGGGACGTAAAGAATAAATTCCCCAAATCCAGGGTGGTGATAAGTCAGGTTGCCCCTGTGAGGAACAAAACATTAGACATCAAGAAGAAACTGTTCAACGCCATGACGAAGTCGAAACTGGCTGGTGAGAAAGATATCAGCTACGTTGTTTACAACCATCTTCAACCCTCGAACAAATCAATTTTGGCCCCTGACGATATCCACCCCACTGCAAAAGGGGCCAGCGTCATTGCAAGGACTCTGGGTCGTCATCTCAATGCATTGTTTTGGGAAAAACCAAAGAGGAGACGAGGTCACCCCCATCATCACCATGCTGGCTTCTACCTTCCACACTTCATACCTTCATGGCTGTTCTAGACTGCAACGACCTCAGCGATGACCTTCTTCCTGCAGGGCATCTGAGAGCACAACTACTTGGGCTTCTACAACATCAATGGGCCTTATTTTCGTATCCGTCACGGTGTTACCTGTTCAGTTTGCTTTCTTTCAAAAGTCATAACAAATTGCTTTGAAAAGCATTGATTTTTAAATAGCGTTGAATGAAATTAGCTAACAATTCTTTGAACATTTTACAATGGAACTGCAGATCAATAGTGAAAAACTTACTTCAATTAGAAAATCACATCTATTCTAATAACTATTGCATTCTGGCCTTACAATCCTTAAATGTTGAACCTTTTAAGTTACCTAAATTTCGTGGTTTTTATTATCCACCTTTATATGACTGCAGTGTGTCAACTAAACGGGTTCAAACTGCAATTTATGTCAGATCAGACTTGAATTACAGTCCTCTAAAGTTATTATTTAATCATTCAACTAATGTCACTGAAAACTTTTTTGTTACTTCCATATCGTTAAAGGTGAACACAGATTTCAGTATAAACATACTATCTGTTTACTATCCAAATGGGCCAAATGCTGACAACACCGATTGGATAAAACATCTTCCTAATATAAATAAGAAATGAATAATTTTGGGTGATTTCAATGCGCATTCTCCATTCTGGGAACCTGATTGCTCTGTTATATCTTGCCATCGATTTGTTGAAAATATTGTTGATTCTAATTTAGTATTAATGAATGACGGCAGCATAACAAGAGTGCCTGATATATCAACGCATAGACCAACCTCCATCGATCTGACATTAATTTCTCCTGATTTGGCCATCAATGCTACTTGGACAACAGAAGATGATTCATTAGGGAGTGATCATTTCCCTATTGTTGTGAAAATAAATGAGCAAATAGTTGATGAAGAAGCAGAACTTGAAGATAAAATACCAAAGTTTTTATATAATAATGCAGATTGGAGTTTATATGAGTCAACCCTTCTGTCTATAGATCGCAGCATTATTGAACACGAAGATATTGAAGTGTTTTATAACAACTTTAGAAAAAGCTATTATATCTGCAGCTGAGAAATCAATGCCAAAGTGCAAATCTTCTACAGATAAAAATATATCGAGGAAATAGTTGGTGGAATGAGGAATGCGCAGAAGCCGTATCTAATAAAAAGAAAACATACAAAACATGGCTCAAAGATAGAACTGGTGAAAACTTTATTGAAATGAAACGTGCAAAAAGCCACAGCAACAGGGTTGTCGCAAAAGCAAAACATCTCTATTTCAATCATTTTTGTCATTCAGAAATATCTTCATCTAAGGACATGCACAGAGTATGGAAAAAGGTAAAGGAATTAAAAAACAAGTATTGTCTACCTTCATATCCTATTAAATTAGAAAAAAAAATACTATTCCAACATCATCAGAGAAAGCTGAAGCGTTTGTACAAGCTTTTTCAAAAAATAACTCATCAACTAGGCTACATACAGATACCAAAAGTTACAGAGAACTAGAAGAGAAAAAGGATACTTATTGTGATCCCACACCGGATCCAAACCATTACTTAAATGCATCTATAACATTTGAAGAATTTAAAGAAGCACTAATGTCATTCTCCTCGAATAAGACAGCTGTTGGATTAGATGGAATTTCGTATCAATTGTTATGCCACTTACCTTTGTGCTGGAAGCAATTACTTCACTCGTTTTACCAAAAATGTTGGTTAAATGGAACTCTTCCTACTTTCTGGAAGAGGATAGTGGTAATACCAGTTCCAAAACAAGGTAAACCTAGGTCTGCAATTGATAGTTATCGACCAATAGCATTAACATCTCAAATTGGAAAAATATTAGAAAAGATAGTTGAAAAACGCATTTTACATTATTGCGAAAAGAATAACATAATTCCCAACAATAAAGCAGGTTTCAGAAAAGGTAGAAGTACAATCGATCACCTTGTAAAACTTGCAAGTCATGTTAAAAAACAATTTGCTCGTAGAAAAAGTACTCTTGCTACTTTCTTTGACATTAGAAAAGCATACGATAGTGTGTGGCATTCTCGTTTACTTTATAAGTTGAAAAATATTGGGATTAATGGCGCAATGTATCAGTTCATAAAATCTTTCTTATCTGAGAGATCAGTTTGTACTAGGGTTGGTAAATGTTACTCTTCATTTAAAGATATTGACATTGGCATCCCTCAGGGCTCCATTATTGCACCTATTCTATTTACAATTCTCATTCACGATCTTCCTAAAATACTATCTAAAAGTATGCATGTAGTGCAATATGCCGATGACATTGCAATGTGGATGAATACAAACATTAAAAAACAGACAAATAAGAGAACCATAGTACAGTCGACTCCGGATATTACGTCACCTCTCGGGGAATGTTTTTGAACGACTTATATCCGGTGACGCTATATCCGGTTATCGGTTATAACGTCACTTTTACGCGCGGGTGACGTTATATCCGGAGTCCAAGAGTTATGTCCCTTTCTAAAGTACTGACTGTTTTTATAAAACTGTGTCAGAAATGAAAAGTACAACATTACTGTTGTTTAAAAATCACAACAACATACTGTTGTAAGTTTTAAACTAACTTATTACAATAATCTTTGATTCACTTCCTTGTATACAGAATTCTGAGATATTCTCTTCTTCACATGTTTCTAAAAGCTAGACCATGAGTACAAAATTTCATACACAAAATTTTCCCCGAAATTCGGCAGTCCCGTCAATGTACAGTATTGTGAGTGCTGATTCTGAGACAGATTGGTTGTATTTCTTAATGGTGTGTCAGGCTCTGTCTGGTCCCATCGACGATCTCTTTAATTAGAGTGTCCGACGTTATTAGCCTTATGGACACACACACACACGGCTGTCGTATATATTGTGAATACTGTTTCTCAAACAGATTGCCTGTATTTCTGAATGGTGTGTTAGACTCTGTCGCCGTCGGCAATCTCTTTAATTTAATTAGAGTGTCCGACGTTAAGCCTTATGTACACACTTGGCTGTCGTTAGCAGTTCCACTAAGATATCATGTGATGATGAAATGCGATTACTTGTGTCAGCTGTCGTTTCTTTTGGGGGCAGAAAAAAGCAGAAGGGACACGTTTATTCAGTTGCTATTGTTGTGCATACCTGCGCTAAACACTCACAGGGTCACTTGGTACACAGAAAGGTGACTCTGTCCTCCACAGTGGAAAGATTGCGTGCACGACCATTTTTGATTACCCCGCCTCGTAGGCAACCGTACTCCGTCTTCGGAGGACGTTTATTCAGTGTTTTTATTCATATTCTGCTAGATCTTGACCTGTCCTTGATGTCCGAAGAAATGAAAATGACGAGAACTTAATGGGTCCTTATAATTACTGTCTATTTGGCTTATATTATTATTATAACGTCACCTGATATAACGTCCATCGCTTTCCAAGTATAGTCATAACAGTGCACTCAGAGTGCAGTATCACTTTTCTCAGTTTGTCGGTTCATTGCATTTAGTGTTTACCTTTAAAATTTAGCCTGAACGACCTACTCAGTCGACAAGACCAGTTGAAAGTGAAGCTCAGTCCACGCCGAGGGCAGCTGAAGTCAGTATACTACGGACGAAAAAAACAAAAACAGAAAAACAAAAAAACGTCGTAGTCTCTTCTCATCCTCTCGACCTCCTCCTACCGTCATTTCAATAATCGACTTTTTTTTTTATGCGTGATTGAAGGACAGAAGTAGACAGATCCATTCGCAGCATCCTTAGCAGCAGTCGCCATTTTTCCAAACTGTCATGTCACATCTGTGAAATGTACGTGCGATGGGGCAGAGACTGCAGGGAAAACCAGAGCAGGTTCCGTGAGCGTGAAGAGGGAGGAGAGGTTGGTGGGGGTAGGGTAGAGAGAGTGAGGGGCACATCCGGCGTGAGGTTGTATGACTTGTAACTGAAGGCTGCAGCTGAAGCCGCTGTAATCGATGATTTTGCAAACTGCCATGGGGATTGGTATGACGTTATAACAGACATGGATGAGTGACGTTATAACGGGGTGACGTTATATCCGGTGAATCACTTCTTCCTTGCGCTGAACCCTGTGAAGTGATCTGAAGCGATCAAAGCAAAGTGAATTTTCGTTGTTTTATTGGTTTATGTCTCACCCGATGAAGACCTAAGAGGTCGAAACGCGTTGTGTTTCGTCTTGTGACTCGTTTGTCCACGTTCTCTGGGCGGTTCGCTAACATTTATTTAAGATTTGTTGGGACTTTTTGTGTTAGGCCTGGCCTGTTTTGCGCCACCTTTTTGTTCTTTGTGCATTTATTTTGCTCTTTGCTGCTTTCTGATCTTATTTTCAGTATGTCAGCATATGTTGGCGTGACCGTTTGCAAGGTAAAGTCAGAATCAGTTTGAATTTCTTTGGTTGCTGTGGAAACACTTGCCTTGACTAGACTTTCAATAATGCTGTTTTGGTCCCGCACAGCGTTTTCTAGTGAGACTATTTTTCCGATAGTCCCTGAATCATTTTCAATACTAAGGGAACGGAACCCAGACCTACCTTAGAGGTAAAGCCTAGTGCAGAGCAACATTCTTCAAAATGTTCTGCCGTTGCTGGTGTTGACAGGGCAGGCTCCTCTCGCTGATCACAATGAAAAGTTGCTTCTTTTGGTGAGAGTTCGGCACCAGGCATTTTCTTAGTCTGCCGAGTATTTCTGGAACATGGCTTACCTGGAGCTAGCTTTCGCTTACTTGCAGATTTCATGTTGACCAGAGAATGCTTAAAAACATCAGAGAAGTCAACTAGGAGTTGTTGTCTTCGTCCATATTGGCGTAGGAATCTAAATGATGTGTGTGTGTGTGTGTGTGTGTGTGTGTGTGTGTGTGTGTGTGTGTGTGTGTGTGTGTATGTGCGCGCGCGCGCCTGTGTGTGTGTGTGTGTGTGTGTGTCTGTGTGTCTGTGTGTGTGTATGTGTGTGTGTGTCTGTGTATCTGTGTTTGTGTGTGAGCGTGCTTCTTGTTGTTGTTGTTGTTGTTGTTGTGTGTAAGTGTTTCAAGCCACCTGTTCGGTTGGAGTGAATGCTATAAAGGGAACTCTTTTAAGATACCTAAGATTTTTAAAGTTACAACAGGCTTTCTGCATTCGATCTTTTCTCTCTCGTTTTAAACTTAACCTGACACTAAGCATAAAAATACCTTTTGTCTTATTAGTCCCTGAAATGTTGATTTGAGAAAAATGTTCAGTGTGGTCGTGTGCGTCTCTATTTATTCACTCATCGTGTGCTAGCTGAACGATAGCGTAAGGGGCACTGGGAAGGTGTTCTGTACCATTTTTCTTTAAAGACTGGAGTAATGTCACACTGCTCGGTTGTTTCTTCTAATCTCCTGACCTCTCTTCAAAGGTTATATGGTACCGGATATCCTACACCGAAAAAAAAAACAACATTGCGCCAGTTATAAACAGACATCCTACAACAAAGATAACAAGGTGTCAGATACAAACGGACATCCTACACCCAAAATAACATGGTGCCTGGTTGACCCATGAGTGACGTATCGCGCTCCCAGTTTGAAATTCCGACCGACACAAAAATTGTCGTTTCCACTGCTTATCTTAGTGCGCTGTTCTCCTGCTTTCCCGTGCTCCACCTTCCCCGCCCACACACATGCAGTGTGAAAGGGTTAATCTGTCAAGTAAGTTATGGTGCATGTGAACATCACGCCTGAATGTACCTTCTTCTTCTTCTGCGTACGAAGGCTGATACTCCTGCGGACACCCCCCCCCCCCCCACCCCCATATAGAAAGGCAAGGATCAATCCCATCTACCCAACAAAGGGAGTGGAGTTTTGTGTGTATGACCGTTTTTTTATGCCGTCAATAAGGCAGCCATGCTCCAACTTCGGGGAAGGTGCATACTATGCGTAAAGTGTCATTCATACCAACGGCCAAACTGGCCTTCTCTTCCGAAAGTTGGTGATGGGATTTTACGTGTGTGCAAGATGTTTTGCGTGCCTTCACACACGGAACCTCAGTTTAGGGTCTCATTCGAAAGACTGTCTGGGAAATGGAGTAAGAACCAATGTTAACTGCGAGGGAAAAATCCCCCTGTACAGAAACAACCCGGCAGAGATTCGAACCTGCAACCCCAAGATTACGAGTCCGGCGCTTTACCACTGAGCTCTTCCGCCTCCCGCCTGAATGTACCTATCCAAATAATGATAATAAGTAGATAGCCCTAGCATAGCCAATGTACCTATCTCAACAGCTAAAACAAAACAAAAAAGATAGACAGGCCTGCAAAGGCCAGTGCAACTACCCAAACAAGTATAGGCAATGGCCAGCCTTGATATCGCCAGCTGCGGGAAGATAACAGACAACATTATGGGAAAGGCAATGACAACCTGCAACATCAAGCGTTTAAACAGAGAAAGGAGGATAAGGACATCATGAACAGTAAAAGATAGACGAGGCCAAGGGGAGAAAGGAAAGATCGATAAGGAAACCACAAACAAGGACAAATGGATGATGAAACCATGACAACAGGAAAGATGGGTGTGTGTATGGAAAGACAGATCATGACATTATAAGAAAGAAAAGGAAAGAAAAACAACCCGAACGTGCCTCTTACAGAGAACGTAACATACAGAGGATGGGTGTGGACATCGTAACATACAGAGGATGGGTGTGGACATCGTAACATACAGAGGATGGGTGTGGACATCGTAACATACAGAGGATGGGTGTGGACATCGTAACATACAGAGGATGGGTGTGGACATCGTAACATACAGAGGATGGGTGTAGACATCGTAACAAGCAAAGATGGTGGTGGACATTGTGAGAAGGACAGATGGAAGAAGACATCATGAGAAAA
>JAMYXO010002366.1:0-20000 GCA_033310375.1 Conus canariensis | reverse complement strand
GTCTTTTTGTGTACTTTCCCCCTTCTCCTCTCCCACGTTGTTTGATCGTTTTCTCAGCGCATGGTTAATGTTTCCGATTCATAAAAATGACACACTCTTGCAATCTCATAAGACTGGTTCTCTATATAATGTTCGAAATGATTGATGCCTCTGCTAATTAGTTCAACTCGTCACATATTGTATATATGAGAACATTTTATATGATTTTAAGGCCTCTTCCTGAACGCCGTATGTAGGCCTATATTCACTTAATGTGTCATGGTATTGATAATGTGAAATGTGTTTAAGGTGAAAACAGAACCTTCTTTGCAAGGAACAAAATTGTTTTTGTAAATTTGTAAATAGAAACCAGATGCGTTTGACTAGCGGTAAGGGCCCAGACTCTAAGTGAACACTGTGTATTATAAAGTATCAGATATTACATGACTCTAAGTGAACACTGTGTATTATAAAGTATCAGATATTACACGACTCTAAGTGAACACTGTGTATTATAAAGTATCAGATATTACAGGCATAAGCCTTCATGAAAGATTGAAGGAAAAAGAAGAAAAAAAGGGAGGGGAGGGGGGGGGGGGGGCTGCTAAACTAACCAATTTTGGGCCTTGGCCTTTGGTCACAATACAAAAACGGAATGGGGAGGGGATGGTGAGACATAAAACCAATGAGCAAATCAGCTGATTTTAGAGGCTTAGAGAGGAGAGAGAGAGAGAGAGAGAGAGAGAGAGAGAGAGAGAGAGAGAGAGAGAGAGAGAGAGAGAGAGAGAATGCGAATGCGAATGCGAATGCGAATGCGAATGTTTATTCAGATTTTAGGCCTAGGCCCCTACCTGAAGGGGATGGTCGTTCACCGACTCATATAATCTCACACGCACACACACACACACATATATATATATATACATACATGTCATGGAATTTAGACACCGGTCATAAAGCATTTGTCATGCACTAAACAAAAATAAAGTAAAGCATAACAAAGCAAAACAAAGAGAGAAAAAAAAGTCATTGGTATGTGGTCCATCAATAGTACTTTTTATGTTGAAGCAGTACACAAACGTTTTAAAGCTTTATAAGTGAATAGTGCTACATTAGATAGTACACACTCATTTCTACATGCCATAAGTAGATTAAACCTGAACTGACATGGGTCATTATAATACTTGGGCTGAATATATCTTACCCTCAAATCATGAAGAACAGGGCAACACAGAACAATATGAATGGCATCTTCCTTAGAAACATGACACAAGCGACACATAACTTCATCTGCTTTTCCACTGTATCTAAATCGGTGACTGGCTATATCTGACACATCAAATCTTAGTTTTGTTAGAGCACTTTTAACATATCTATTCATAACAATTTCAACATACGGTTCCATAAGATTTGTTGTCTTAAATGCCCTATATTCAGCAAATCGGTCGCTGGTGTGCATGTGACTATGCCAGTCTTGCCACCTACAGTCAATGATCCTTTGTTTAAAGCATTTAATAAAGGCTGCAATATTTTCGACACCTTGGTTATCCCATACAAAAGCAAAACCATAAGAATATAGGCACTTACGAACATTTGTGGCCCAGGTCTTCTTTCCGTTAATATCAAGATCATATAACACTTTATACGCTTTAAATGGTAACTTGTAATTTTCCATCCTTGTCAATTTTAGCCAGTAACTGATGCATTTAACGTATGAGTTTAAATAGATAGGATATCTTCCTATTTCTCCATATACCAAATCATTAGGAGTACGACTGTCGACGTTCAAAAAGCGTTTCATGGCAAACAAATGCAGCTTTTCGATAACATTGCTGCTTTCGAACGCCCATATTTCAGCCCCGTATTGTAAAATTGATTGAACTTGTGAATCAAATAATCTTTTAAACATATTAAACGAACTACAGTCAAGCTTATACATTACCTTAAGTATAATTGGAACAGCTCTTTTTGCTCTGTTAACTATATCTCTACATGCATAGGTAAAACTCAGCCTGGTTGAAAAGAATATACCCAGACACTTATATACGTTTACTACTTTTACTGGCTCATTTCCATACATCCAATGTTCATGTCTAGCCAGATATCCACCCTTGCGAAAAACAATGATATTTGTTTTCTCCATATTCACTTTTAGCTCCAGTCTCATTGCAGCTGCATACAAACTATTCAACTGTCTTTGTAGGCCAACAACTGATATTGATAACAAGATAATATCATCCGCAAAAAGTAATATGAACAATTCTATCAAATCAAAGGACACACCATGTTTGCCATTTTCTATAATTTCTAGTGCAAGTTCGTTGACGAACAACGAAAAGAGAATCGGGCTGCAAACATCACCTTGCTTTACTCCCCTTGTGCAATTCACAACATCTGATAATTTACCCCCACTTCTAATCCTAGCCTTTACATCTCTATACATACTCTTAATGCATCTATATAATTTACCACTGACTCTATTTTTTATCAACAAAGGCCATAGCAAATTTCTAGAAATGGAGTCGAAAGCTTTCTCAAAATCTACAAATGCAACATATAACTTTTGATTCTTTGCAAACTGTTTCTGAATGGCAGCTAGCAATGTAAATATATGATCTATCGTACAGTAGTCCTTCTTAAACCCTGCTTGATGTTCCCCAGTTATGTTATTTAAATTTACCCACTCTTGTAATCTGCTGTTGATTATTGAGCTATATAACTTACTACTTATATTACACAGTGATATACCTCTGTAGTTGTTCATGTTATTGACTTCGCCTTTCTTAAAAAGTGGTATAATAGTTGACTCAGTCCAGTTATCTGGATAGATTCCATTATTGAATAAATGGTTAAATAATTTCACTAAAAACATTAACACTGGCTCTCCTGCATTTTTAAAGAACTCTCCAATTAAATCATCAGGTCCAGCCGATTTACCATTCTTCAGCTTTCTAACTGCTAACATTACCTCGTCCCTAGATATTGGTCTATCATATATCTCATCACCATCCTCTACTGTATCATAATCTGGAAAATCATGTGTTTCTCTATCTAATAATATCTTAAAATGACCAAACCACTGATCCATGGATATGTTATTTTGTGATTGCGTTTTTTTACGAGAGAATTTCTTAACCGTTTCCCAAAATGTCTTCTGGCATTTAACAGAATCAAGCAGTTCCTTTAACATTGATTCATTTCGTTCCTCCTTCTTCCTCATAATCATGTTTTTGTATTCTCTTCTAGCTATACAAAATCTAATTCGGTCATTTTTATCCAGTGAACGCTTAAACGATCTATGAAGTCTTTTCACTTTTCGTTTGTTTGATTTGCATTCGTGGTCAAACCATCCTTTGCTTGACTGTTTATGTATCGGTATTCGTTTCCTCATATGTCCTGCCTGGTCTTTAACAATCTGGTTAAATCTATCTATTGCTATGTTAACATCAATATTGATTAAGTCTGTGGCAACTTCTAACTCTTTCTTTACTTTATTCGAGTTCATTGAGTCAAAAAATGTCTGCGCATATGATGAAATCCATTTATATTTGTCAATGAACATGTCTTCACTCTTATTCACAGAATTCCTGATGGAAGTGATACGTGTTTGATTATTAAAACACAACAAAAGAGGCAGATGATCTGATTCTAATCTGTCAAGGACGCTTAGAGTCATAAACGCACACGCACTATCAAAGAAAGATGTGGAAGTTAAGAAATAATCATTCACACTGCACCCTTGATCGGCTATATATGTATACTGACCATTTTCATCACCATGACATAAACCATTTAAAATACATAGTCCCAAAGCCGTACTGAGGTCCAGCAATTTTTTACCGTAAGAATTCATTACTGTATCATGGGACATTCTTTTCTTCTGGTCTATAGAATGTTTTGTATAATTGTCATGCAATCTGCTTTCATCAAAGTAATCAGGGGAACAATCGGAAGTCCTTGCATTCAAATCACCACACAGTATTATATGAGCATCATGAAACAAAAACATCTTGTCAACAAGACTTTCTTCAAGTATACTAATCCCATTATCACAATCGTATGCAGAATAATATGGTGAATGTTCAGGAGGTACATATGTGCAAACAAACAGAATGTTTTTATAAAACTGAAAAAATTCTTTATCTAATACAAAATACATACAAAAATTACTATCATCATCAATATAGCGTATGCGGGGAACTAAAGGTTTACGTACAAGACAGACAATGCCTCCCGAACACCTCCCATGTCGTGCCAGCTTAACAGCTGGTTTTACAAATAACGCATGCTCTTTAAACATACTAGACTCAAACTTTTCAAGAAAAGTTTCTACAAGACATACGAAGTCGAATGAAGAAATGAACTCAACAAAATCTGCATCCTCAAGTTTTGAAAGCAATCCACACACATTCCAATGAAGAAAAGACATTTTATCCAAACATGTACCCATATTTACAGAATTCGCAGAACTAAACGTATCATCCACATCAGCTCCATTCCCATCCAGTTGATTATTGTTATCCTCTTCTTCAATTTCACGTGCCAAATAGTCATTACTCCCTCTCCCTTCCCTTGTCATGTCACTCCTACTCCCACTCTCTCCCCCTGTCTTATCCTCTAGAGAACTATAAAATGTGTGTTCTGGCTCACCCGGCTCCGCTGTTGCTCCGCCGGCTTACCCAGAACACACATTTTATAGTTCTCTTATAGTAAACACTTTACAAACATACATAATGTGTAGGATTATCTGTTTTTAACACTAATTTAGAAAACTTTTCAGATTTCAGTTTTTGCTTAATCCTTCGTTTTTCTTGATCGTTTTCAATAACATCGTTTTCACGCATACATTCATCAAATGCGTCTCTATCTTTCATGTGGAATAAAACCACTGTCTTTAATTGCTCTCTAAAGTCTTTTAAAACTGAGTTATATTTTTGACATAAAATCCACACACTTATCCCAGCATGTCTCCCGCTAAAAGCCAGTTTTGATAAAGTATTTCTTTTTCTAACTATGTCTCTTTCTGCCGAACAGTCATCTATAATAAATAGTGTCTGCGTTCCCTCAAACTGTCTATAAAAGTGTTCTAAGCACTCGCTAAGTTTATTGCTGGGATCAATCAAATAGATTTCATCATCTGTCCATATAAACCTTCTGTCGTGATATGCTTTGTTCCATTTGAGTGTTGGACAGAAAATTACAATATGATCAAAATTATAACTATAAACTGTTTGTAATAGGTCGAGGACAAATATTGTTTTTCCACAACCAGTCTGTCCACAAATTAATGAACAATGAGGGGTTTTTGTCATAAAGTTTAACATCGGCATTGACACCAAAGTCGTCTGCTCCATAGTTTTAAAACAGAATTTAATCTAATCCAGTTATTGTTTTTATCATACTCTCTGTCAAAACTTGTTCAGTATAATAAAACCCTATAAGGCCCAAATGTGTAAGATTAATCCAGTTCAGCTCTGTAAGATCGTTTCTATTTAGACTAATATCAATTTTGTTGCTTGTTGTTATGACCTTAATATCCTCGCCATTGTAAAGAACAACGACAGTAACTTTAAGTTTGTCAACGTCTAAGTTTTGCCAGCTAATAAGAATTCCTTTCATAAGATTGTCACTGACGCCCAAAGCTCCATTTCTCGCCTCATCTTTTAAGACAGAAATTTTAAATATCATTGTGAACGTGTCTCCTAATTTTGTGCGTGGAATGAACTGTAATTTTGTAGAAGCTTTCTTTAAAACCGATTCTCTTCTGTGGAGGATGTACTGTTTGTCCCCAAACGGCTTTATTTCGATCTCTCTCCGACTGTTGTCCTCTGGCATAAGACTTACATGTAAAGGACCAGAGTTCAATGCTTTTCTGAAACTTTTTTGACGGTCAAAAAATGTAAATGGGCTTAAGAATTCAAATTTTATGTCCCATTCTAAATATGGTTCTAAGTGCCATTTGTTGTCAGTTTTTCGAACTATTTTATATTCATACTGACCCGCATTATTTGCTTCTACATGGCGTAGTTGTTCTAGTTTAGGAAACCTTTTGTTATCGTCAACCTCTTTGCGCTTATAATAACCATCTTTAGTGTACTCAAAACCATACAAAGTGCCTATCTCACCGTTTTGTTCAAAGTCCTCAACGTCTGCAAGGTCTTTTAATTCTAAAGTTACACACCTCTCAGGCGCTAATGTAACTCCTGATTCTTCTGGCCCACGAGACATTATTTTTTAGTACACCTTATTATTTTATTTCTAAAACAATGTGCAGGTTATCACATTTCACGACTTTCCCTGTTTTATCTGTGATTTTTATATTAAATGATCTGACCCTCCCACAAGCTAATCTTTTAAACTGTAAATTAGGGAATTGTATAATTTCATAATCGCAATATGCAGCTTTCCCTGATGGAAGAGCTCTTAAAACAGTTCAGGGCCTTCCATCATATAAGTTTTCATCAGTGCTCAGCTCGTCCAAATGAACATAGAGTAATGAATGTAATGCAAGATCGAGCGGATATTCTCCCTCATAAGTAGTTTCGTCTGCTGCAACTCTAAAACCATAAATGGCTTTATCGCCAGTTGCAAAGCCTAACATTTTAGCTAGCTCTCCATCAAAAAGGTAATGGTCTACTTCTTCTTCAGGTTTGAATGTCAACATTATTTTCAAATTTGCATTGTTAAGTTTGAGAGTAATGTCGAAGTTACTCATTGCTTCTTTTAGCGAGCAAAACCCGTAATAACCATCAGGTATGGTTAACTGGCTAACCAAGTTTCCACTATAGTCAACTTTTTGAACCTTATTATTTTTCTTGGATTTGCTTATATTAAACCATACGACTTTGTAAAAAATTTCATGGAGTGCGACCCTTTGGGTTCCGCAGTTATTATCAATAGCATATTCTAAAAACGAAGGACTGTCTTGAGTTGTTATTGTTACAAACATTTTTAAAACAAATTTAAAAATGAGTGCATTCAAATATACTAATGCAAAATATTCTGTTGGTCCGCACTACAGTCCTAAAGATATAACAACTGATACCCTCGACATTTCTGTGACTCAGTCTGACGCCTTTCAAGTAAAGGTTAGTACTCCATTGAACAGATATCTTAACCCTCCTATTAAAAACGACTACATCCCGAAAGTGTGGTTCAGTCATCCGATGCAGTTTTATCAGAACCAGTTAAACTTTGCTGTGTTTTGTGCATCAACTGGGTGTGGAGTGTCGTATGCTGATCATTTAAATCATCCTGATCCTTTGGTGAGGTCAGTGTATAGATTTCATTTTTATTACACCTTCAGACGTATTTTATCTGAACTGCAAGCGCCATTACCAAATGACAAAACGTTTAATCCATTCAGCAACAGAATAGATTACAAGGCTTTTGAAAGGATCTGTAACGAATTTGATATTGACCCAAAGACAGACTTTAGACAAAAGTTGGATTTTAATCATGGTTTAGGCACTCTTTATTATTGGGGAGTGCACAGAAAGTATAACTATGATTACAATCCTCCTTACACATCTTTCTCTTCAGGCACAACTGTTCACCTCGGGTCCATAGAGCAAGAGCATAAAACAGCATGGACAACATTTATTTTGGATACTTCTAAGGGCCTAACAAAAGCGGGAATAGAACGAATAAACGACTCTATTCGAACTTATGTTTGGTGTTTGCTAGGTTCGCAAGCACAAACGAGATCAAACATAATTGATCCTTCTACTGGCTTTGACGCCCAAAAACAGTATTTAGCAAATTTAGAGGATTCTATTAATTCTGCAATTGATTTGCCTTCAAGTATTAAAAGGTACCAAAATGTTTTGCAATACGCAAGATCGAAAGTAGACTTTGCTGTTGGCACTGGTTTATACATGCTGCCTTCTGACCTCAGACTTCAGATAGGAACAATAATAAACTATAATAATGAAATCCTTGTGGCTGGTAAAGAAGAGAAGGTCGGAAAAAACGACATAAATTCTAAGCCAGCAATAGCAATAAAAAAAGAAGCCCCACCAATCACCCCAAAACCCCACCCCCAACCAATCCCCATGGTGAATAAAAGCGACCCCCATGAATATGAAAAGACGGCACTTGTTATTGGATTAACTGCCCTAGGATTACTTGGTCTTTATCTTACTATAAAGTAACCCAACTATTAAGACAACTAATGTCCATAAGTGCTCGGCCATAAAGCCAACTACTTTGCTTGCAGTAGACAAAAGCCAGCTAACGATCCCCCCTAATATGCCAGGCAAAGAATCTATTGCCTTACTGGCTAATTTTTTTAGTAAGTTTGCAAGGTGATCGAGTTGTTTTTTTGCCCATGATTTATCTGACGACGGAGTTGGTGGTCCTGGTGGCACTGCTCCCCCACCACCGCCGCCTGTAAGAGCCATCACCAGTGTACTTATTGCAAAACCTAAGGCTGTTATAACACTTGCTAATGTGACACCTTGCTCTCTAAACAGTGTTCTTATTCGTTCTGCTAACGTTGTGTCTTCATACAAAATTCTGTTGATGGTTTCTCTTATTCTGCTCACTTGAGTTCGTAATTGTTCTCGGTTATTAGACAACACTTCTAGTCTTGCTGATCTCTCTTGTTCAAGATCTTTTAGTCTTTGTGTTATTCTTTCTTTAACACCAGGTCCTAAGTTGTGGTCATCAGCCTCAACTAGTTTTTCTTTTTCTCTTTTTATATGCTCATCTAGTTCACCCAGTTTTGCTAAATTGTTTGTTAATTCGCCTCTGATGCTTCTCAAAGCATGATCAAGGGCCGTTATTTCTCTCATAGGTAGCGGCGGATCGTGCATAGTTTTTAATACTGTTTCTTCTGAAAAACTGGTTTCTGCTTCTATTATTTTGTTTGCTGTTGGGCTTAAATCTTTAAGTTCCATGTTTTGTATTTGGTTATCTGTTGGGAGTTCTTGTAGTGTGTTTTGAAGTTTAGCAACTGCTTCCCTATCTAATTTTGGTTTAGTAATGCCAAGGCGATTTTGTTCGCTCACACTGAGCCTTTGTCTAATTGTACTCTTTTTTAAAAACTTTGATGAGTCTGGTTTAGATGTAAGCTGAACAAGTTGTCCTTGCTCGTTTTTAAAAAACAAATGGTCATCTTTTGTTTCAAAATCATTAGGGTCTATAAATTCGGGAGGTTCTTGGCCTAAACTTTGATAAAATGATTTGACCTTACTTTCTGTTAATTCATGCCGCAATGATTGTAATGGATGTGTTAAAGGAGTCATTTCACTCATGTCGTCTCCAGGATCATAAACATCATAATCTTCCATGTTTTAAAAATAATTTATTTTTGTTTTATAGAAAAAATGTCACAAGCATATGGCTCAATTCTTAACCCGCATAGAAGACTGAAAGAGCCCTTTGGCGTGAAGGGAAATAAACAGAATATTATTGTTCCAAATAATCCATCTACTATTGATTCAGATCAAATTCTTACTGTTAAATTTCCAGACCTAGGAGCAGATGAAGTGATTGTGCCGGGATCTGCACGGCTTACTTTTAAAATAGAACTCGAATCAGCAACAGACGCAAACAGGACAGTAGTTCAGAATCTGGGACGGGCAATCGTTAAGAAAATTTCTATAAAACTTGAGGGGCAAGAAATATTTTCTTTACACAATGCAGACATATTTTTAATCTATTGTGATCTATGGCTAACCGCGAATGAAAGGGCCGATCTTGCGTTTCAAGGAATCGAAAATAACGAAGCACTAAAACACAGAATAAGCGCCGCAGATGCTGAAAATGGTAACAAGTATAAAGCTATAAGTTATGCGTATGGAAATCGCTTTTCTATACCCTTAGATTTTGAGTTGTTAAAAGCGCATGCACCATACTTTCAAGGAGCATTAAAAGACAGATTGTCATATGAACTAACTTTTAATGAATACAAACGTGTTATTAAATCTACAGACACTGATTCTAAGTACAGCATTTTCGACATCTCGTTAGAGTTTGACATTGTTAGCAACCCTAACTTAGCAAGGCTGATTGAGCAACAATATCAGTCAAAATTAGCAATATATTACGAAAGAGTGATTCATCATTCAAAATATATCAAAAGCAGGGCAGACACTATATGGAATTTTAGTTTTAGCGCCACAGCACGATCACTTAAAGGTATTTTATTGCTGTGTGAAGATGATAAAGAACCATACCAAAGACAAAATGAAAAGTTTATCAATCCTAAAATAACGAAAGTACAATGTTCAATTGAGGGTAGTCCTAACCAAGTCTACGGTAGTGGGCTTAAACCTTATCATCATTTTGATGAAATAAGAAAATTGTTTGGAGGCGGGAGGTCTAGAAGTCCAACAGTAGACCTTGTGTCTAAAGATCTACACCTTCACAGTGTTAGACTTGATGAATATTTAACAACGAAATACGGTTTATGGATTGACCTAAGGTCAACAGAGGATAATCAGTTGCATGGGAGTGGGAGAACAGTTAAAGACGTAATAAACATTCAAATTGATAAAGAAAAAGAGAGTGATAAACCACTTAATGTACATTTGTTTTTAATATATGATGCGCAGCTGAATATTCAAGATAACAGATTAAAAGATATCCAATACTAAATTATTTTTATTTTTAAAAAAAGCATGTCTGTTCAGGTTTATCCAAAAGTGCCCAAAGAAGAGATAGTAGGCAATTCTGACATAAAAACTTTCAGATTAACAAACATAACACAAATGCAAACCCAACTAGAGCAGGACCTTTCAAAATACAGTAAAACCAAACGAAGGTATTCTGCTGTCTTTAATGCTGTTACATATGTTAATACTGGAGCATCGATCACTAGTGCTCTATCAGCAGGAACAAGTGTAGGCCTCTTAGCAACAGGCGTAGGTGCACCGGCAGCTTTACCTCTAGGTGGTTTGTCTTTAACTCTTGGCCTGTGTTCATTGGCTGTAAGTGCTGTCAGCAAAAAAATAAAAGCTAAACTCCAAAAGCACACAGCTATGGTTCAACTAATAACAGCTAAACTTAGTTCCTTCAAACTGATAATTGATAAAGCACTTGCCGACTCAAACATCACGGATGAAGAATTTAGTCGCCTACAGGCTGATTTTGAGGACTACAAAAGACAAAAGTTTGATCTTCAAAGAAAGGCAAGGGCAACTTTTTCTCAACAACCAGACACCGACCAGATAAAAAAGGAATGTTTAAAAAAAGTAAACGAGACATTAAACTCTGTTCTAAACAGCTCACATTAACAACCCCAAAGAGTGTTTATACTTTAGTTTATGAGTCTAAGCACAAAAAGACCGTTGATATTGATTCTGATTAACTTTTATTTTTTTGATTTAAATAAATATTTTGAGTTAGAAAAGAAACTCAAAATGGAATACACTGATTTTGATTCTTGGTTTGATGCAGAAGAGAGTTTGTCAAAAGCTTTGAAGGATACAAATATAGAAGTTATTAATCCAACAAATGTGTTAGAAAGCGTTGAGTATGCTATTTCTCAAATCCCCAAATATTTAGCAATAAACCCTCCAGTTAAAGTAAGGTTAGTTGTTTTAGTTGATTACATAACAATAAGCGAAGAAAATCTAGAAGTCTGGGTCTCAACTAAACAGCAGGCTATTCTTTCTTATAATGATTTAACGCCTGATTGGGCAGAACAACTTCTTACTCAGTTTAACGATGCTTCTGAAGCAGCAAAAATGAGAGGTTCTGGTTGGTCAGAGGGTAAAGTATTAGAGATTAGATTAAAACAGGCTAAATACGAGCCAATTATAGGAAAGTCTTTTATTCCTCTACCATCAGAATTAGTTGCAAAGAGAGCGGTTCTGAACATAAAGAATTCAGATAACAAATGTTTTATGTGGTGCGTTCTTGCTAGGCTACACTTTGTTAAAAAAAATGCAGAGAGAGTTACTAACTATTTGCAGTGGGCCAATGATCTCAACTTTAACGGCCTTGAATTTCCTATGGCTGTAGACAAGATTGATCAGTTTGAAGAACAGAATCCCCCAATAACTGTTAACGTATACACATGGTCTGAAGAAACCAACCTTCTGCCCATTAGAGTGTCTAAGAACAGCCCATCAATAGGCGAACCAACCAAACATCATGTAGACTTACTCCTGATGTCCAGCCATTCAGGATTGCATTACACGCTGATACGCACAATGAGTAGACTGTTAGCATATACTACAAAAAATTATGGCAAACAAAATTTTTGTAGAAAATGTTTAACAAGAATTCCATCCGTTCAAGCTGCGAGTGAACATGTAAAACATTGTATCAGCCCAGTTGACTGTAATACAGAACTAATTACGCCAAGAGAAGGCAGTAAGGTTAGTTTTAAGAATTACAAAAAACTCCAGAGGTCGCCATACGTTGTTTACGCAGACTTCGAGTCGCTTATTGTTCCTTATGAAGGACCAGCTCCAAAACATTTACCAAAAACAGTCTTAATGAATAACCACCAGATTTGTTCATATGCTTTTATTGTTGTTAGGTCAGATGGTGAACATTCAAAGCCAGAATTATACAGAGGACCACATGCAGCAAAACATTTCTTAAAACGCATGCAAGAAGTTCGTAATGTCTGTTCTAATAATCTAGACCTATCCGATCTTAGGATGACCCCAGAAGACCAAGATCGCTATGACTCAGCCACTCACTGTTGGATTTGTGGTTTAGAGCTAACCCCTGAAAGTTTAAATCCAACAGTAAGAGATCATGATCACATTAGCGGAGAATTCAGAGGAGCAGCACATAACAATTGCAATCTTCAACTAAAGTTTGATCCTAGGACTTGGAGACTTCCTATATTCTTTCATAACTTGCGAGGTTACGACTCTCATCTTATATTGCAAGCAGTAACTAGCAATTTCAGGGTGTCATGCATTGCGCAGTCATCAGAAAAGTACATGTGTTTCACTTTAAATAATTTATCTTTTTATGACTCTATGCAACACCTGATGGGGAGTTTAGAGTCGCTAGCAGGATCTTTAAAGTCCTGCCCAATAACGGAACACTATTTTGACCCAACACTTGTTAGAAAAGGCGTTTATCCTTATGAGTACATGAACAGTTGGGAAAGGTTTGATGAAGACTCACTTCCTCCTAAAGGTGCGTTCTTTAGTAGTCTTAGAGGAAAGGACATCAGTGATTCTGATTACCAGCACGCACAAGAAGCATGGCAGAAGTTGGAGTGTGAAACAATGGGAGACTATCATGATTCCTATTTAATGGCGGATACCTGTTTGTTGGCGGATATCTTTGAAAATTACAGAAAGACCTGCATGAAACATTATAGTCTAGATCCTGCGCATTATATTTCTGCGCCTGGGATGAGTTGGGATGCTTTCTTAAAATATACAGGTGTACAGATTGACCTGTTGTCTGACCTACCAATGCTTCAGATGATTGAAAACGGATTGCGTGGCGGAATTAGTATGGCGTCTCACCATTACTGTAAAGCAAACAACAAATACCTAGACAACTATGATCCAAGTAAACCTTCTAACTATCTTATGTATTTAGATGCAAACAATCTGTATGGTTGGGCTATGAGTCAATCACTTCCATTACGTAACTTTAAAATGTACACAGGACTCAAAGACATTCAAAAGTTTTTAAAATGGCTTCAGAGTCTAGAAGCTGATCAACAACAAGGCTTTATTCTAGAAGTTAATTTAGAATATCCTCATGAACTTCATGATTACCATAATGACTATCCATTAGCGGCAGAAACCCTAAAAGTGTCAATGACAGAACCGCCTAAACTTGTGCCTAATCTTCGTGACAAAAAAAATTATGTCTGTCATTACAGACTTCTCCAATTTTATTTAAGACATGGTTTAAAGTTAACAGCAGTTCATCGTATAATTGCATTTGATCAAGAACAGTTCATGAAACCATACATAATGAAGAACACTGATCTCAGAACTAAATCCACAGATGCTTCAGAAAAAGACTTTTTCAAGTTGATGAACAACAGCTGTTTTGGAAAGACTATGGAGAATCCGCACAAGCGTAAAGATGTTAGATTGGTCACCAGAGAGAACGATGCAATTAAGCTAACTTCTAAACCTAATTATCAGGACTTCAGAAGATTTCATGATCAGCTTTTTGGTATAATGATGAAAAAAAAGAAAGTCAAATTGGACAAACCTGTTTTTATTGGGTTTACTGTTTTAGAATTATCAAAGCTTTTGATGTTAGAATTTCTTTACGACTACTTTAAACCCTTGTATCCAGAGTCCAGAGTTCTGTACACAGATACAGATTCCTTTGTAATCGACATCCCTACTGAAGATTTTTACAAAGACATGGAATTAGAAGTAGCGAAAGAGCATGCTGGATGGTACGACACATCTGATTACCCTAAAGATTCACCTTTGCATTCAGTTATTAATAAGAAGGTTTTAGGTAAGATGAAGGATGAATTATCTGGAGGGGTGATCAAGGAGTTTATTGGTTTAAGGTCGAAAATGTACAGTCTTTCAAGCCAAAAAAAGGTTGTCAAAAAAGCAAAGGGAATATCTCGTAGTGTTGTGCAGTCAAACATATCGCATGATAACTACAAAGAAGCATATTCAATAAAAAGACTTTTCATCATGACAATTACAAGCTGCGATCTAATCTGCATGAGATTAACACAACAGTTGTAACAAAACGGTCTCTTGACCGCACTAACACAAAAAGAGTATTTGTTAATCCAGAGTATTCATATGCAATTGGGCACTGGAGGACATTTGGTCAAGCGCAATTAGATACTCAGTAATTTCTTTATCCAGTATAGCTGGATTATTTGTGGTTGTTGTTTCAAGATTTTTGATTTTTTCATAAATATTAGGATCAATGGGTAGTTTATTCTTTATCATTGTTTTAATAATAAATCTATACGCAAATAATTTTTTTTGAGCTTCCATTTTAACTCAGAAATGTATTTGCCTAAATTAACTAAGCGACTGGAACTGTGTCTGGTGGGATTATCTGCAGTTCTTCCTTCACAAAAGATCTTTGAGGAGCTGGTCGTTTTGTTGTGTCAGTTTCTCGTAAATAATACACGGGCGGATTCATTTTCACAATTTTTTTTATCTCATATGGATCAACACTCCAAACTGGATCTGTTGCCCTGATGCGAGTGTCCCCTTCCGCTTCTCCCGGTGAATAAAGGTATCTCACTTTTAAACCAAATGGTAATAGTTTGCTGGATGAACTGGAGTCTCCTTCAACAACATTTATTGTTTGTTTTCTGATTGCTTGTACTGGTTTTAGACCTTTAAATTCTTCATTATTCATTGCGCGCAAAACTGAGGGCAGTCTTCTAACCCATTCTGTGTTGCGAGAATTGTCAATCAGCTCTCTGTGATACTGGTAGGAGAAAAGTCTTTCAGATAACTGTTTGTTAAAGTTTTCAACCAAAGCCTGTGATCTGTGAACTCCTGGAATGCCTCTTTTAATGGTAACTCTATGTTTTAACAATAATTGATTCACTTGACCTTTAAATTCTTTTCCGTCATCGACTTGAATCATGCGAGGATAAGTTAAAGGGACTCGTTGATATATCAGCTGTATAGCGACAGCAACAGCAGAAGCACTCTTTTGTGTTAATGGTTCAGCATCTTTGTATCTTGAAGCTATATCAATGACTGTAAGTGCGTACTTAAATCTTTTTCGTCTAATCGTATCATGGGGTAAATATAGAAGATCCATTTGATGGGTGTCGTTTGGTGTTATATTCACAAAGTGTGGTCTCTGTATTCGTTTAGGCGCTGGTAGATAAATTTGCCAAATCGCTTGTTTAGATAACCATTCTTTTGCTGTTTGTTCACTGACTCCCGCTGCTTGGCTTAGCTTTTTAATTGCTGTGATTCCCTTCCAATATCCTTTTGGAGAATAATAGGTCTTGTTCATTTTTTATTCAGCCAATACTTTGTGCAACAAAATACACAACGGTCATGCCAAAGGCAATAAACAATATTTCTTGTGTCTTTTGTTTTTCTGATGGTTGATAGTAATCGCTGAATTTTGGTGGGGGCAATGTTTCAACTTGTTTGCCTGTTACTAGAAAATATTCTTTTATTGCCTGGTCAACATCTGTAAATGTGTAAGCTGCATGTCCCTGTTGTTTAAGTCTGTCGTTAATAAAATCTAACTGCTCCATTCTTTGCTTTTCATAGGTGTCTTGTGCAGCGGCTAGTTGCTCCATAGCTCTGTTATGTCTTTTTCTCTCATCGTTATTTTGTAGTTTACTAAACGCGTAATTACTTCCGCTGAAAGCAAGCGCGTTGACCACTGCGCCACCTATCATCATTACGAGTGAAGCCATTTTTATAAATGTATTTTTTTAATTTACATATTTATATTTTCTGGAATTATTCCTTGCTTAACTAGAAAGTCTTTCGTAGCAAACGAAGCTGTAATGACAGCAATCAACTTTGCTGAGTCTTCAAAATCTAGCTTGCCAAGATCTGCTGGTTTTATTCTTAACAAGCTTTTACCAAGCATTGTGTATCCTACACTTAGGCCTCCAATAACAGCAGAATGGTATACAAGGTTAGTAATAGTTTTTTCGGTGCTCATTTTTAAAAAATAAAATAATTATAATTATTAATAAAACATGAACTGCGATGATCTACTTCCTGAACTTATGATTACAAATAATCAAGTTGATGACGAAGCTATTATGCGCCAAAAGGAAAGGCTGTATTCTTTGGCGGCGTGTGGAAAAACAAAACAGTACCTCGGAAATGAATTCAGCATAGAACAGATACAACAGATGTCTCCACAAGACATTGTAAAGTATCACAACAGGTATGAAGCGCAACTGGGGTCAAGAATGGTCAAAAGTGTTGGACAAACTGTTCTTAGTTTGTACACTAAACTCGTTAGTAGATTTGCGCCCATTGATTCTGAACAAGATTTTATGTATGATTTAACGCAGGATCCAGTTTTAACAAAGTCATTAGAGTCTCTAGGATGTGATCTATATTACAGATTTGGAACATTGTTATCGCCATTAATCATGGGATTAATTACTTTTAATCATATAGATTTTGTTTCCCTTCAAAATGACCGAGCCAGAAAATCAGCAGAATCAGAAAACATTGAATCAGGTGGAGAAAGTGACCAGTAAAAAGCCTCCTCATCCTGGGCGCGTTGCAGCAGGAAAAAAATTAGCAGAGTGGAACAAACAAAAAAAATTAATGTTGCAATCACAGAATATAACTCATAATGAAAACATAACACCGCCAACGCCAACAGTTGTTTCAATGCCAGCTATAAAAACACCAGAACAAGTTGATTCAAGGCCTGCAACACCAAAGTCTTTATGGAATATTGAACTTAAAACAATTGTCATTTTTGGCGGCATTGCTGCTGGGGGTGGTTATTACGTTTATAAAATATATAAACAACGCCAGCAAAAACCAAAGCAGTCAAAAAAATCTCAACCACTAAATACAGAAGCCAAACAAAAAAGCATGCCAGAACCGCCAACAACAAAAGATCATTTTGATACATTTGATATGCAGTAATATTTCAAGAACTTAATAAATAATTATAAGTGACTTGAATAAGAACTTGATAACGACTTCATGACGACTTGATGAAAACTTAAATAAGAACTTGATAAGAACTTGATGACGACTTGATAAGAACTTAATGACGACTTGATGACGACTTGTTAAGAACTTGAATAAGTACTTGAATAAGTACTTGAATAAGAACTTGTTAAGAACTTGATGATGACTTGTTAAGAACTTGATGTTGACTTGTTAAGAACTTAAATAAGAACTTAAATAAAAACTTGTTAAAAACTTAAATAAGAACTTGAATAAGAACGTGATGCCGACTTGAATAAGAACCTAGAACGACTTAATGACGATTTTTTCATAAAACACAATTAATTGTTACATTCTTTTCCGGGGAGACAACTCCTCTTCACTTCTGAAGGGTTTGCTGCCTTTATGTAGTATCTAGGTCAGACATGTCTGGCCACGGCTTACTCAACTGCATAATTGCCGAGTCGAAGCGTCGCACTGTTTCCGGGTTCGTGTCAAGTTACACATAACGGAGTCGGGGCGTCGTTTACTGCAGGCCGCCACGCAGCATTGTATAAATTTAGACGGCTAAATTCCCCACCGGCGTCGTTTAGTGCAGGCGTTAGCCGTCACGCGGCATTGTATAAATTTAGGCGGCTAAATTCCCCACCTCAAAATAATCTTTTCCCAATTTTATGTATTAAAAGCAGCATTTTTATATTCAATCTAATAAAGTATTTAAAATAAATTTTATTAAAAAGTAGTGACTAAAAAGTAAGGTAAGATGCACTTTGTTAATTAGCTTTTAATTTTGTTTTAACAAAATAAAAAACAACTTTACACTAGGCAAGTAGACACCATAGAATTGTAAAGCTTTCTGTGTGCTGGGTATATATATAAATCTTAAAATATATAACTTTGAGAATATGCCTGCGGTAGTTTTATATTCTTGTTTGTCATGGTATTGCAAAAGTCTAAATTTGCCCTCTTCCCTGCCCTCTAGTGACTCTTCCCATTTCGTGTTTCGTTTGTCTGGGTCACTGGCGCGGCTATAAACGCCCGTAAACCACATGTGTTGTGTTGTCTGGGTCACTGGCGCGGCTATAAACGCCCGTAAACCCAAATCTGGAAGAGTCACTAAAAAGGGGGTGAGGGGATTGCCCAAATTAGACAAATAGAAAGCAGGCAAACAAGTATAAAAGTATACTACTGTTGGAGGCATATTCTCAAAACCCTTCACATCTGGCCGTGTTATACGTGACCCTCTGGGTCTGACTTGGGGCCCTAGGGCGCCATAGGGTCTCAAGTGAGACCCAGAGGTGATCGGTAATGCGGCCAGATGTGAAGAGTTTTGCAGAAATTTATTTCACATTTGATGAATGTATGCGTGAAAATGATGTTATTGATCAAGAAAAACGAAGGATTAAGCAAAAACTTAAGTCTCAAAAGTTTTCTAAATTAGTGTTAAAAACAGATAATCCAACACATTATGTATGTTTGTAAAGTGTTTACTATAAGAGAACTATAAAATGTGTGTTCTGGGTAAGCCGGCGGAGCAACAGCGGAGCCGGGGTGAGCCAGAACACACATTTTATAGTTCTCTCCTCTCTGTTCCCATTCCCTTCCCTTGTCATGTCACTCCTACTCCCACTCTCTCCCCCTGTCTTATCCTCTCTGTTCCCATTCCCTTCCCTTGTCATGTCACTCCTACTCCCACTCTCTCCCCCTGTCTTATCCTCTCTGTTCCCATTCCCTTCCCTTGTCCATGTCAGTCCTACTCCCACCTCTCTCCCCCTGTCTTATCCTCTCTGTTCCCATTCCCTTCCCTTGTCATGTCACTCCTACTCCCACTCTCTCCCCCTGTCTTATCCTCTCTGTTCCCATTCCCTTCCCTTGTCATGTCACTCCTACTCCCACTCTCTCCCCCTGTCTTATCCTCTCTGTTCCCATTCCCTTTCCTTGTCATGTCACTCCTACTCCCACTCTCTCCCCCTGTCTTATCCTCTCTGTTCCCATTCCCTTCCCTTGTCATGTCACTCCTACTCCCACTCTCTCCCCCTGTCTTATCCTCTCTGTTCCCATTCCCTTCCCTTGTCATGTCACTCCTACTCCCACTCTCTCCCCTGTCTTATCCTCTCTGTTCCCATTCCCTTCCTTGTCATGTCACTCCTACTCCCACTCTTCCCCCTGTCTTATCCTCTCTGTTCCCATTCCCTTTCCTTGTCATGTTATCGCTGCACCCTAGCCTTTCCATTATCCTATCTTTAGCACACTCTCCCCCTCTGCCTACAATATCTAATGCCCTCAGAACATCTTTCTCATATGCAGTATTGGACATATTATCTACAGGCATATACATAACATCGTCATCAACTGAGTATTTCACATAATCTTCCTTTGTCATCAAATAGTCATCCTTCATCAAATCATGTTTACATGCATTAGAAACAATGGTTAAACAAACAGGGGAATCTGCGCTTTCTTCTGACA
>JAMYXO010002365.1:0-24160 GCA_033310375.1 Conus canariensis | reverse complement strand
TCTTTTTTTTTTTTTTCTCTTTTTGTTTCTTCTTTAAAATAAGATCCAAATCAGAAATTCGGAGACATTTTGAGGTAGGAGGAAAGGAGTTTTAAGGGTTGGGTGTAGCATGTAAATAAATTTGGGATATCCATAATATAAGAGTGCGGCTTTGATACGATTTCGTGTCTTCGTTGTCTTCCCATGATATCCATATGTCTTCCCATGACTATCCACATGTCTTCCCATGACTATCCATATGTCTTCCCATGACTATCCATATGCCCTTCCCATGACTATCCATATGTCTTCCCATGACATCCATATTGACATTCACATAGCCCTGTCACCCTATTATGTAATATTATGGGGATAATTATAGATTTTTTCCCTCGGCTTTGACCTCCTCTCTCCCCCATCCATCTCTGACCTATCATACCTCCTTCAACGGTTTTTTCCCCTCCTGTACTGTAAGGGAGTGCATGAGTGAGGAAATGTATGTGTGTGAGTTTTGTGTGCGTGTGTGCGCATGCGTGTGTACATGCGTTGTGCGTAGCTCTCTCTCTCTCCCCTCTCTCTCTCTCTCTGTCTCACACAACACACACACACACACACACACACACACACCCCACACACACACACACACACACACACACGTGGAACACGTAAACGCATATGCGCGGGCATACGCAAACAAACTCAAACACGCACATACACTTCTACAAAGAGATTATTGTGTAACGTGCAGGGTTTGTGGGGAGAAGTAGGGGAAAGAGTATCGTCCCACGAGAAGATGTTCAGAGTGGGTGGGGTATGTAAAGTGATAGCTGACACGGGGGTATCCTAGAGGAGAGAGAGAGAGAGAGAGAGAGAGAGAGAAGAAGAGAGAGAGAGAGAGAGAGAGAGAGAGAGAGAGAGAATATGAGAGAGAGGGAGGTAGGGAGGGAGAGAGAGAGAGAGAGAGAGAGAGAGAGGGAGAGAGAGAGACAGAGAGAGAGAGAGAAGAGAGAGAGAGAGAGAGAGAGGGAGAACGAACGAATTTTTATTGCTATTAAGCTGTACAGCTCCTTTAGCAAGGCGTCGCGATGTACATTGACAAAACGCGACACGATAATATCATTGGAAACCACAGCAATGCATTTTTTTAACATTACATGACAAAGTCGTGAACGACAAACTGTCTCTGACATGTGTGCACGACCCGTTCAGCGGAGGACAGTCACCCCAGGTAGAATTGGACCAGGCCGAGGAGAGCGTGCACCGCCGTAGAGCACGTGCTTGCGTCTCTGTGTGTTGTGTGTTGCTGGCACGTCTTCCTTTGCGCAGGTGGGAGAGTTTAACACGTTCTTCCGATGACATGTTCTGTTCCTGCTTGACAAACCAGAATAGACAGTCGTCTTCCGAACTCGGATCGCAGGCGAACTCTAAAACAATGTCATCAGATTTGAACAGTAACACACCCACGCCATCTGACTGGTGAAGCAACGATCTTTCGGAATGCTAAGTTTCTGTGCTTATCTCTCAACCGTCTCTGAACTTGCCGGTCAGTCAAAGTGCTAACATAGTCTTTCACCACACCCGTGTCAAAGCCTGCCACTGTTCTGTTGATAGAATGTTCGAGGCCTGTGTCGATGACAGAGTGCTGGATCTCCTGGTTAACGATGTCGCACTCAGACTGACTGGAGTACGAAGGCAGAAGACTATCTTGAACATTGGACGTGTCAGTCTCGCTGTCAACTGCTGTTGGCTTGATTGTGTTCAATAACATCCTGTGTAGTGCACTGTGTACTGTGATCTTCACCTTCTGTGTCAAACAAGGCCAGTTGATTCACTACACAAGCGTTTCCGTTATCTGAACCAACCTGTTCAAGCCGTGTATTTTATAATATATAATAATGATTTCTTATATAGCGCTTAATCAAACGAATTTCTCTAAGCGCTTTACAAAGTCATACTACATTCACCCTTCTCATATACAATAATACACCTTACACCCAACTACAAATACTATTACTACAATAACTAACAAAATCCTAATCCTACCAATGTGACATTCACTTATTCTTCAAATATCACTACAAAAACTTAATCCTATAAAAGTTCAATCATACAACAAATACATATAATAGAGAACATACACATACGCTACATTTGAAAAGGCCCAGACGGCTATGAGTTAGGTTGTACCCCCCACCCCCCTCTCCCCACAGCATTGACTAATTATGAGAAAATAGATGGGTTTTAAGTTTAGACTTGAAAGAAGAGATAGAATCTGAATGTCTGAGACAGTCTGGCAGTCTGTTCCACGTCGCTGGAGCTTGAAAAGAGAAAGACCTTTCACCAGTAGTAGTCCTGAAGCGAGTCATTCGCAGAAGGCGGTCGTCAGCACAGGAGCGTAGTTGTCGAGACGGGGTGTAGATTTTAAGGAGATCTGAGAGATAAGAAGGTCCATTTTCAAAGAGAGCAGAGAAAGTGAGAGTTGAGATTTTGTACAAGATACGGTTTGAGACAGATAGCCAGTGAAGAGAGTGGAGGAGAGGCGAAATGTGAGCATGTTTTCTTGCTCTACAGACGACTCGGGCTGCATGATTTTGGATTCGCTGTAATCTTTCTATCAGGTATTTTGGGAAAGGGCCCGGGCCCAAAAGTGAGTTGCAGTAATCTATTCTAGATAAGACAAATGCACAAATGAGAGTTTTTGTAGCATCTGTAGAGAGAAGGTGACGTACAGAGCTGATTCTTCTTAGTTCTAAATAGGCAATCTTGCAAATATTTGAAACCTGTTTCTCAAAGGAGAGGGATTGGTCAAGTATGACCCCTAGACTGCGGACAGAGGTGGAGACAGAGACAGCACAGTCATTGATAGTGACAGTTGAAGGCAGAGAAGGATGGTTAGGCTGTTTTGTCACGAACATGAGTTCCGTCTTGTCGTCGTTTAGTTGTAGTTTGTTGGTTGTCATCCAGTCCTTCAGGTCTGCAATGCAGCCCGCATCCGAGAAATCAGTGAGTCAGTTTCAGCAATGGGAGCCGACTGATGAAGCTGAGTATCGTCAGCAAAGCTCTCATGCGACATGGCGTGACCACTGATGACGTCAGACACAGGACTAGCATACAGCACAAAGAGGACTGGCCCAAGTACAGAACCCTGAGGCACACCGTACCTAAGAGGAGAACTGTCTGAGTATCTTCCCTGTACACACACTGTCTGAGTCCGTCCAGTCAAGTAAGAGATAATCCAGTCGAGAGCTGTGTCTTTGAATCCAAAGGAAGTTTGAAGCCGTGAGAACAAAATATTATGATCGATCGTGTCAAATGCTGCAGAGAGGTCTAACATCGCTAATAAGGAAACGTTCCCATCGTCAAGCCCGCAGAGGAGGTCATTGACTATACGGAGGAGTGCTGTCTCACAACTATGGCCTTGTCTGTAAAGCAGATTGATGAGGATTCAAAAGGTGATTCTTTTCGAGATGTTCTAGAATTTGTTCCAAAACGATCTTCTCCAATAATTTTGACAGAAATGACAAATTTGATACAGGCCGATAATTCTTTAAAACTTTTTATCTAATGAAGGTTTCTTGATCAATGGACGTACCACTGTGGACCGGAAGATTTCAGGAACGTGACCAGAGGACAAAGAGGTATTGATAACATGAGTAAGATGGGGTAGGACATCATCAATGCACTGAAAGAGCAAGTTAGTGGGAATGGCATCAAGTTCACATGATTTAGGGCTGCATCACAAACAAAGTTTTTTGACATAGTCTTGACTAACAGGACTAAAACAAGCCAAAGGAGGTCCACAGTAAACTTTGTCATTCAGAGGATGTACAGGTGCAGTAGAATCTAGCTTTTCACGGATAGTGTCAATTTTTCCATTGAAAAACTCTAAGAATTTCTGAGGGAGCTCTTGAGTTTGGAAGATGGTGGGAAGGGGGGAGTAGCTGACTTTGCCTAGGAGACTATTTGTGACATTAAATAGTTGCTTGGCCGTATTACAGGCCAATATCTTTGAAGAATAGAACAAAGTTTTTGCTTGATGAAAAATGTCAGTAACATGATTTCTCGCAGTTTGATATATTTCCCTGTGCACTGTCAGTCCCGTGGCGCGCCATCGCCTCTCAGCCCCCCTCCTCTCCTGCTTGGCCTCCGACAACTCGGGACCCACTGTGTTGTGCCATTGACACAGTGAGCGATCAGTGATCAAGCGCCTGCTCACTGGAGCATGCTTATCAAGCATGGCACGGAGGGCAGAGGTCAGCTGACAGGCCGATGGCTCGCTCGGTATGGCCGTGCTCAGATCAGATTTGAAAGCCTCTATATCGATAGCAGAAATTTTCCTAACTTCCTTGTAGTCTTTGGAACGGCGGGCCTAACGATTTTTTGCTGCTTTGCTCGTTCCTGATCACGTCGCACCTGGCTGGGCGGTTTCTTTCGGTAATATTGAACTCGCGTTCCTCGATTCAAGACAGGATCCGCCATTGTTGTTTTGACAGGGACGGCTGGCTTCAGTCGTAGGACGACGACGGTGTTGCTGCCTTCACCTGTAATTTTCCAGCTTGAAAACTGTGTTCTTGGTTAGCAGGACGTTCAGGGCTGTCCCCACAGTCGCTGGAAGTCCAGTAACTGGCATTGTCAAAGACTAATCGAAAATAATTTTCGCAGCTTAGACAAATGGCGCCCTGTCGCTTCGTGTCAAACCACGTGACCCCCGAGAGAGAGGGAGAGAGAATGAGAGAGAGAGAGAGAGACGGAGGGAGGGAGGAGGAAGAGGGAGAGAGAGAGAGGGGGAGAGAGAGAGACAGAGAGAGAGAGTGAATGAGAGAGAGGGAGAGGAATGAGAGAGAGACGGAGGGAGGGAGGGAGGGAAGAAGAGAGAGAGAGAGAGAGAGATTGCGTGATTATGGACAAATGAATCACAAATATCTTTGAGCATGAATGCAGTTGTTTCAGGGTCCACACACACACACACACACACACACACACACACACACACACACACACACCGTCGCGCTTTCTCCACATACACGCACACATGCTTGCACGTCCAGAGAGAAGGAGAGAGAGAGGGAGAGAGAGAGAGAGAGGAGGAGAGAGAGAGGTGGGGGGGGGAGGCAGAGACCAACTGACAGACAGTGTGATGGACAGAGTGAAACTAAAGAGAGTCAAACAGATAGAGGGAGGGCGATACATAGAGAGAATTAGCGAGACAAAGAAATGGAGACAGAAAAGATTGACCGACAGTCAAGCAGACACATATAAGATCATAGACAGAAAGACAATGGGGCAAACTGATACGTAGAACCATGAGAGAGGGAGGTGGGGGCAGAGGTGGGGCAGAGACCGAACATGTCTTCGACGCTGTTCTTTTTTTTTGTTTGTTTTGTTTTTGTTTGTTTGTTTGTTTGTTTGTTTAGTTTTTTGTTTTTATTTTTTATTTTTTTATTTTATTTTTTTTTTACGGGAAATGCTGTCTCAGAGCGACAACTTTTGAGGTGGGAGTAGAGTTGGGGCAGATACCGAACATGTCTTCGACGTCGTTTTTTAAATTTTTTTAAAATTTTTTATTTTATTTTACGGGAATGTTGTCTAAGAGCGACAACTTTTCTACGGCAGCAATTTTTTTTTTACTTGAAATGCTGTCGCTGCGACATGATTTTTATTTTTAGGCAACGACACGATTTGATGGACATTTCTCGTGAAATCCTGTCGCGCTACCAATTTTTATGAAATTAAGTCGCTCAGCGATAATTTTTCATGAACCAGTTGCAGTATTTCCCGGGAAATACTGTCGCTGCGAGACGATTTTATGAGCGACAGTATTATATACGGCACCGGTCAACGTGTCCCCAGAATTTGGGACCGGACGAAATACAGTCCGTAACATTGTCCATCTGCATCAAACTCAGCTCAAAAGTTGGAACACCTCCTAAAGATCTAGGTAGATCACTGTAACGTGTGTGTGTGTGTGTGTGTGTGTGTGTGTGTGTGTGTTGCGTGCGTGTGCGTGTGTGCGTGTGTGTGTGTGTGTGTGTGTGTGTATGTTTTGTGTGTGTGTGTATGTGTGTGTGTGTGTGTGTGTGTGTGTGTGTGTGTGTGTGTTGTTGTTGTTGTCTTCAATTTAACGTCTATCCACATAGTGATATTAGACAGGGGGAGGGGAGGGGGGGGGGAGGGAGGGGATCGGGAGGAGGAGGAGGGGAGGGGGCCGTATTGTGTGTGTGTATGCATTTATGTCTCTTGGCTAAGGAGGAAAAAAAAGAAAAAAAAAAAAGTCAGAAAAATGAGCATTAACAAAAATCACAATCAACTAGTCTATAACAAATGTCCTATAGGACTATGAAGTAAACATTTTGCAATATTAAACAAACTAGTAGCATTTTTGAAAACGCCTTCAATACAATTTTCAGAAATCACAGGTAAGATTGGTCTTAACCTCTGACATTCAAAAATGATGTGTTTACTAGAAATTTGTTCACCACATAAACATCTAACATTTTTGCTGTATTTTGTGATGAACGCATTAAGTTTTATCCTGTAAGATAGCGAACTAATCTGTCTGAGTTTGATTACGCCAGTATGATTCAAATATAATTTGTTATCCAAACCACGAGAATCAATATATATATTCTTGGAGAGTCTATCTTTTCTCTGGGTATAGCCTTTAACTCTACTCCATACTGCTTGTTCCAGCAAGTGATAACCCTCCTGAATGGATAAAGGAACATGAATTTCAGTGGATTCTGTGCCTTGCCTTGCGCCCTTTTTTGCTACTTTGTCAGCCCACTCATTTGAAGAAAATCCAAGATGTGAAGGAACCCAGCAGAAGGAAACGTTGGTCCCTTTTAAAGTTAAGATATGAATTAATTGACTGATTTCTAACATAATTTTGATCTTTTTCTTGTAATCTGATGATCTTAAAGCATAGAGTACCGATTGAGAATCTACACAAAATAAGATTTGAAAAAACTGTAATGGAAAATCAACTATGTAACTGAGAGCCATAAGAATAACAATAAGTTCAGCAGTAAAAATGGATCGATTTTTGCCAATGTAGTATGACTTTTCCTTTTTTAACGCTGGTATTACAAAAGCTGAACCTGCCCGGTGATCTTCTAGGAGTGAACCATCTGTATATATCTTTAAATGATCTGGATAAGTGTTCTGTAAATGTAATTGGACTTCAGTTTTCATAATGTTTGGATTTTCATTTTTCTTCATGTCAATATAATTAATATCAAACTGCGCTCTATTCATCTCCCAAGCAGGACAAGGGGAGGCCGCTTGATTTGTGTCAATATTACTTGGATTTACATCAGATCTTTTGAGTAGATCTGATACGTAAGTGGCAATTGGTTTCAATGATGATATCTGCTTAGCTCGTTTAGGAAAAGAATTTTCAGATGTAATTTTCAGTTCCTCAGATGCAAAGTTGTTACTTGTCGAACTTCTAAGAACGTATTTAGCGCATGCAAGACTTCGGTATTCGTCCAAAGGCAATTCTCCAATTTCTTTATAGGTTCCAAGCGTTGATGCGTGAAAAGGCACACCAAGAGCAAGCCTATAACCCTTGCAATCTATGCTTTGAAGTTTCTTAAGTAAATAATTAGGGGCGCTAAAAAATACCTCTTGTCCATAGGACAATTTTGATCTAATCAGCGACGTAGAGAGATGTTTCAAAACTTTGCAATCTTGTCCCCAGGCCTGTTTACTTATAATCTTTAATAGATTTAAACATTTCCTTGCCTTAGTAACGATGTAGTTGATATGAGCGTTCCAGGACAACTTTGGTGTAAGATAATACCTAGAAATTTCACGATATCTTTGTACTGAATGGTCGTATTTTCAATTTTAAAAAACGGCAGCTCTGATGGATTGCTGCCATTATTAAAGAGAATCATATGTGTTTTCTCTGTAGATAATGTCAGACCATTTTCGCCCATATAAGTAAATATATGATCGAGCTCTCTTTGATAGATCTTCTTGGTGTAGTTCAATTCCCTTTTTGATGTTTTTCTTTTCATTGTAACATTCATCCAGATGCACAGATCATCAGCATATTGTACTAATACAACATGCTTTGATAAGAGCGAAGGCAAATCGTACATTAAAATGTTGAATAACATAGGGGCGATAACAGAACCTTGTGGCAATCCCATATGTAAAGATCTAGAATCAGAGTATGCATTCCCTACTCGAACACGTATGTTTCTTTTATTCAAAAAGCATTTGATGTAGTGATATAAATGTCCCGAAATCCCGATTTGTTTCAATTTATAAAGGAGCTTGGCGTGCCAGACTTGGTCATAGGCTTTCTTGATATCAAAAAAGGTCGCTAGAACATTTCTTCTTCTTGCAAATTGTTGTTTTACATTTGTTGTAAGTTTCACTAAATTGTCAATAGCAGACCTGCCATTTTGGAATCCTGCTTGATTAACTGGAATAACTTCATTTTTTTGACAATACTGCGTCAATCTTCTCAAAACTATTCTCTCTAATAGTTTACAGGTATGTGAGGTTAATGCTATTGGTCTGTAACTATACTTATCTGTTGGAGGTTTGCCTTGCTTTAAAACTGGTACAATGATAGACTGTTTCCATTGTTCTGGCATTACGCCCTCAAAACAACATTTTTGAAACAATTTCTGCAGTAATGAGACAAAATTATCTGGCAGGTGTTTAAGCATATGATTGGAAACTTTATCTAGTCCCACGGAAGTTTTCTTATTAGGAAGAGATAGAATTGCATCTTTCACTTCATCAAGAGTAATTGGAGCATTGATGAAATGACTATTATAATTAACAGGATCTATATAATCGTCTTTATTTTCTTCTTCTGTTCTGAAAGTTTGATCTTTAAAGGACAGACCTTCCAAACGCATAGATTCAGAAAACATATCGGCGAATGATTCTGCTTTTTCTGAATTAGAAGAAAATTCTTTGTTCTTCAGCTTGATAGGACAAGATGACAAGTTTAAACCCCTTTTCATTTCATGAAACTTTTTCCAAACTTTTTGTAAATCTTTATGATTCGAAATCTCATTAGAGCAGAAAGAGGACCAATATTGCCTTTTAGCTTGAGCTATTACCATGTTACTGTAGTGATTCGCTCTGTTCTTGGCTATTAGATTCTCTGGTGTTTTGTCTTTTAAATATATTTTAAATAAACATTTTTTGTTATTAACGGCCGAGTCACAAGCAGGTGTCCACCAGATATTTCCTGAGTGTTTGTTTGACTTAACTGGGCGAAATTTTGGAATGGCTACATCTGCAGCGCTAAGGATAGCATCAGTAAAATACGAATATAACTGATCAATGCTATCAATATTACTATCAACAGTCTTGTATGTAGCTAGTTTGTTTTTGAAAGTTTCCCAGTCAGCCGATTTATAATTATATTTTGGGATTATGTCTTCTTGAAATTCACAAGAATCAGTTATTTTATTAAAAGTTACAATTATTGGGAGGTGGTCGCTTCCTAGAGTATCGTCAAAGGTAGACCAGCTACATTCAGAGGCTAGTGCAGGAGATATCAGGGATAAATCTATTGCTGATGCCCTATGAGTTGGGTTATCTGGAATTCTAGTTATGCTGCCATCATTAAGCAAATATAAACATGAATCAACAATATTTTCTACAAATCGGTTACTAGTTACTGATATGCAATCCTTGTCCCAAAACGGCGAATGGGCGTTAAAGTCTCCTGCTATTAACCATTTTTCGTTGTCTGGTAGAGTGTGTAACCATTCTGTATTAAATTCATTTGGTCCTTTGGGAAGATATGTAGAGACTATATTTATCATAAAATCTTCCCTTAATTTAATTCGTGCCGCACACGAATGTAAAGCTGGAATACTGTTTGGAGCAGGGGACGGGTATACTTTATAATCTGTTCCTTCTTTAATATATATAGCTGTATTGATTTTAGTAACAGCATCTACTTGTTCATGAACTGGTGGGTAATAATAACCTGATAATTTAGGCAGTTTGTTTCTTTTCACATTCAAAGATTGTAAAATAAGAGCTTGGTAGGGGTTATTCGCAAGATGTTGAACTAAATAAGGCAAGTTTGTGGAAACAGACCTAACGTTCCACTGCATAAACTTCATTACTTGAAGATGTTTAGATGGCATCATGTGAAGGATGGGAAAACGCAATTAACGAACATAAGTAAATTAAAACAAAAATATAATGAAAGGAAATCTTAAACACGCTCTAATAACACAAAGATTGTCACAACAATGCTAAAACAATGTGCCTACGTTAGCTTGTCAGAAAATATGACAAAAATAAAAACAGACGGTTAGTCCTATACAGGCATATAAGGGTTACTTAAAATATTTCACTCGTCTATAACTGATTAACAGAATCTACAATATTCTGAATTACGATGTTGAACAGTCATTAATGGCGAAGTGAACGTGGATTACTCAGCAGTCCTCAGCAGTGTGTGTGTGTGTGTGTGTGTGTGTGTCTGTGTGTGCCATTATCATCTCTCTGTCTGTCTGTCTGTCTGTCTGTCTGTCTGTCTGTCTGTCTGTCTCTCTCTCTCTCTCTCTCTCTCTCTCTCTCTGTATGCGCGCGCGCACGCGTGTATGTGTGTGTGTGTGTGTGTGTGTGTGTGTGTGTGTGTGTGTGTGTATGCCTGCGTGCGTGCGTGCGTGCGTTCGTGCATGTGTGCGTGCGTGTTTGCGTGCACGCGCGCATGTGTCTATGTGTAGCTGTGGGTGCGTGTGTGTTGCGCGCATGCACGTGTGCGTGCGCGCGCGCGCGTGTGTGTGCGTGCGTGCGTGCGTGTGTGTGTGTGTGTGTGTGTGTGTGTGTGTGTGCGCGCGCGCGCGCACGCGTGCGTGTTGTTGCTGTTGTGTGTATGTGTGTGAGCGTGTGTGTGTGTGTGTGTGTGTGTGTGTGTGTGTGTGTGTGTGTGTGAGAGAGAGAGAGAGAGAGAGAGAGAGAGAGAGAGAGAGAGAGAGAGAGAGAGAGAATAGGAGTTCTAATGATGTCGCTTCTTGTGAAACACATGCATTAAAAAGGGAAAAGGACACCTACCAACCAATCAAACAAACAAAAACAATCAAGCCAACAAAAACCATCCAAACAAACAAACACACCGAAATACAAACAAGATGCAAAGCATATAAACGTACTCCCAGTTTATCCTGAATACGCGTGAGATATTCCATAAAGAGGAAAAACCGTCTTGGACTGGTGTAACCGTTAGTAATGGCTATTCTGGTAAACATCGGCCATCGTCTGTGACCTATAATGAACATACTTACAAATTTTCAGAAAGATCGGCCAAGAACTTTCTGAGATATTCCATAAAGAAGAAAACCATTATGAGCCGTTAGTACTGGCTATAACGGTAAACTTAAACATCGGGCATCATCCGTGACCCATAATGAACATACCTACAAATTTTCAGAAATATCGGCCAAGTACTTTCTGAGATATTCCATAAAGAAGAAAACCCGTTACAGGCCGTTACAGCCGTTAGTAACGGCTATAACGGTACACTAAAACATCGGGCATCATCCATAACCTATAATGAACATATATGCTAATTTTCACAAAGATCGGCCAAGTACTTTCTGAGATATTCCATAAAGAGGAAAAACCGTTACAGGCCGTTACAGCCGTTAGTAACGGCTATAACGATAAACTAAAACATCGGGCATCATCCGTAGCCCAGAGTGAACATACCTGCTAATATTCACAAAGATCAGCCAAGTACTTTCTGAGATATTTCATAAAGAAAAAAATGTTACAGGCTGTTACAGCCGTTTGTAACGGCTATAACGGTAAACTAAAACATCGGGCATCATCCGTGACCCATAATGAACATACCTGCTAATTTTCACAAAGATCGGCCAAGCACTTTCTGAGATATTCCATGAAGACACACAACCTTAACATGCCGTTACAGCCGTTAGTGACGGCTATAACGGTAAACTAAAACATCGGGCATTATTCGTGACCCATGATGAACATACCTGCTAATGTTAACAAAGATCAGCCAAGTACTTTCTGAGATATTCCATGAAGAAGAAAAGCGTTACATGCCGTTACAGCCGTTAGTAACGGTACATATGGTAAACTAAAACGTCGGGCATCATCCTGACCCATAATGAACATACCTACAAATTTTCAGAAAGATCGGCCAAGTGCTTTCTGAGATATTCCATAAAGAAGAAAAACCGTTACAGGCTGTTGCAGCCGTTAGTAACGGCTATAACGGGGTAAACTAAAACATCGGGCATCATCGTGACCCATAATGAACATATCTGCCAATTTTCACAAAGATCAGCCAGTACTTTCTGAGATATTCCATGGAGAAGAAAAACCATTACAGGCTGTTACAGCCGTTAGTGACGGTTGTAACGGTAAACTAAAACATCGGGCATCATCCGTGACCCATAATGAACATACCTACAAATTTTCAGAAAGATCGGCCAAGTGCTTTCTGAGATATTCTATTAAAAAAAAAGAAAAAACTGTTACAGCCGTTACAGCCGTTACTAACTCCTATGACGGTAAACTAAAACATCTGGCATTATTCGTGACCCATAATGAACAAACTCACAAATTTTCAGAAAGATTGGCCAGGTACTTTCTGAGATATTCCATAAAGAAGGAAAACCGTTACAGGCCGTTACAGCCGTTAGTAACGGCTGTAACGGTAAACTAAAACATCGGGCATCATCCGTGATCCATAATAAACATATCTACAAATTTTCAGAAAGATCGGCCTAGTACATTTTGAGATATTCTATAAAGAAGAAAAACCGTTACAGGCTGTTACGGCTGTTAGTAACGGCTATAACGGGGTAAACTAAAACATCGGGCATCATCCGTGACCCATAATGAACATACCTGCTGATTTTCACAAAGATCGGCCAAGAACTTTCTGAGATATTCCATAAAGAAGAAAACCAGTTACAGGCCGTTACAGCCGTTAATAACGGCTGTAACGGTAAACTAAAACATCGGGCATAATCCTGACCCATAATGAACATACCTACAAATTTTCAGAAAGATCGGCCAATTACTTTCTAAGATATTCCATAAAGAAGGAAAACCGTTACAGGCCGTTACAGCTGTTAGTAACGGCTGTAACGGTAAACTAAAACATCGGGCATCATCCGTGACCCATAATAAATATATCTACAAATTTTCAGAAAGATCGGCCTAGTACTTTTTGAGATATGCTATAAAGAAGAAAAACCGTTACAGGCTGTTACAGACGTAACGCGCGCGCGCGCGCGCGCGCGTGTGTGTGTGTGTGTGTGTGTGTGTGTGTGTGTGTGTGTGTGTGTGTGTGTGTGTGCCATGTGTGCGAATAGGTGGGTGGTTGTGCAATGTCATGCTAATTTGCTGCATACGCAAGATCGCAGTTGAGTCATTGAACTCACTGCAGGGGTAAGCAGCGTTGCGGACAGATCAATAGACACCGGCAACGGTTATCGCACTTCTGCTTCGGTTGCATCCTGTGGACATCAATTAACTGCCAACACTTGAAAAAAATCAACAGAGCATGATGACCTGACATGCACTATAACGCAGAGAAAAAAAATCAACAGAGCATGATGACCTGACATGCTCTATAACGCAGAGAAAAAAAAATCAACAGAGCATGATGACCTGACATGCACTATAACGCAGAGAAAAAAAAATCAACAGAGCATGATGACCTGACATGCACTATAACGCAGAAAAAAAAAAAGAAAAAGATCAAGGCTTATACCAGTCTAACGCAGATGGACGTTGTGTGCTTTACGGATGGAGAAAAGAGAAGACAACTCTATTGCTTCCACACTGCACACACGCTTTTTCAACAACGGATTCCATAAGGATTTATGCAGTTAAGGTCAGGTTAAGTCAGTATGGTTAAGTCAGGTTACGGCTAGGGTCATATATGTTGGGGTGTAAGAGTTTTCTGGATCTCTTGTCTAAATTCTCCTCTCTAAGGCGAAAACACGGCTGCTACCCTTAGCTAATGGGGTGGACTTTCTTGTCTTGGTGACGAGTTTAAGCGTAACACACCATAGAATTATAATCAGGTCTTTAAATTCTCTAAACCCAGAATAACTGACCATACCCCAAACCCTAACAGGGCCCCAACCCCAGCCCCAGTCCTCACTGATTTAATCTGGCTACCCCAACCATAATCCAAACCTCAACTTAAACCTAACTGAAAACATGCAAAGTGAGTCAGCTGCAAAGTAGTTCAACGCCCATCTTGCGCAGAATTGGACAAGCTAAGTGATTGCTCGTGCGTCATTTTCGTTGTCATGAGTGTTGCGTACCTTGCCTGAAGAAGACCTAGGAGGTCGAAATGCGTCGTGTTTTGTCTTGTGGTTCGTTTATTCATGTTTGGTGGATTTGTTACATAACGTTTTAAGAGCTGTTTTTAAATGGCTATTGCAGTGTGAGGTGTGGTGGAGCCATCTTCTTTCCCCATGGGTCAAGGAAAGCACGAACACCACTTGCACTCGTCAGCGAGGATGTATCCGCCATTGTGACGTACTAAAAGAGACAAAGGGAGATCAGTCCAGCAGCTCAGCAGCGGCTTTTGGCATTTTAAGTTGTTGTTGTTTTCTTTCCTCTCTTGGCTCTACTACTTTTGTATCAGCTGTATGGAATGCTACATTGTACTGCCTTTGTATCAGCTGTGTGGAATGCTACGTTGTACTGCTTTTGTATCAGCTGTGTGGAATGCTACGTTGTACTGCCTTTGTATCAGCTGTGTGGAATGCTACGTTGTACTGCTTTTGTATCAGCTGTGTGGAATGCTATCTTCTATTGCTTTTGTATCAGCTGTGTTGAACGCTATGTTTTATTGCTTTTGTATCAGCTGTGTGGAATGCACAAGCAATGAGAAGTGCTGTGTTAAAACATGACAGACTGGCAGATTCCATCAAATGCCCGCAGGCTGCTAGAACATGACAGACTGGCACATTCCATCAGATGCCCGCAGGCTGTTAAAACATGACAGACTGACAGATTCCATCAGATGCCTGAGGGCTGTTAAAACATGACAGACTGACAGATTCCATCAGATGCCCACAGGCTGTTAAAACATGACAGATTGACACATTCCATCAGATGCCAGCAGGCTGTTAAACATAACGGACTGGTAGATTCCATCAGATGCCAGCAGGCTGTAAAACATGACAGACTGACAGATTCCATCAGATGCCTGCGGGCTGTTAAGACATGACTGACAGATTCCATCAGATGCCTGCGGGCTGTTATATATGACAGACTGACAGATTCCATCAGATGCCTGCGGGCTGTTAAAATATGACAGACTGACAGATTCCATCAGATGCCTGCGGGCTGTTATACATGACAGACTGACAGATTCCATCAGATGCCTGCGGACTGTTAAGACATGACAGACTGACAGATTCCATCAGATGCATGCGGGCTGTTAAAACATTATAGTCTGGCAGATTCCATCAGATGCCTGCAGGCTGCTAAAATATGACAGACTGACAGATTCCATCAGATCCCTGCAGAGGAGAAAAATAAGGGATCAGACCACGGGCTGCATTTCTTCCAGAATCAGACCATCATTCATTCCAGAATCAGACGATCATTCCAGTCCACAGCAGATGGAAATCACTGGCAGACGACGCTCAGTCACGTTACATGAGTGAGATTGACGAACACACACACACACACACACACACACACACACACACACACACACACACACACACACACACACACACACACACCTTTGACTGATATATGGATGGGGAAATCAAATAATATTGCGCGGCGTACTTAACAGAAGCACGCGCACCCAGTGTGTGTGTGATTGTGTGTGTGTGTGTGTGTGTGTGTGTGTGTGTGTGTGTGTGTGTGTGTGTGTGTGTGTGTGTGTGTGTGTGTGTGTGTGTTGCAAACACAAAGAGAAAGAAATACTATGAATTGAACTCAGACAACACACGAAATAGCACCACACGTTTTTCCTGTCATTGTCTTGTAATTCGAAGTCACGGAACTCCTCATTACAGTAATTCGTGAAGTGTGCAATTCAGATACGATCTGTGGCAAACTGCGTTGGCATAACACTGGGTAGAGTCAGACAATGCAAACTGAATGGTGGCAAAGTTCATGTTGAGGTCACCAGTATTAGCTAGTGTACAGAGCGGTCGTTGGATAGACCTGCTGGCGCCCTCTGGAGGAAGACGCTCACTAGATAACCGTCTCAACAGACAAAATCTAAAGCACGTACCATAGATCTCAGCATGAAGAGAGGAAGTGGCGGCACATCTAGGCTGATGTATCGGAATAATCTCAAAGCCAACACCGCGAGGACTCACAGGCAATGGGGCAGACTCATACAAGGCCTTTCCAAAGGCAGTGTCCAATGACTAAACACACATCAACTGAGATGGCAGGCTGGAACCCCCAAGATTCCGCGTGGTCACTGCAGACCTATGTGCAGTGGTGGTAGTGTGCAGTGATGGTAGTCTGCAGCAGTGGTGGTAGTGTGCAGTGGTGGTAGTGTGTAGTGGTGGTAGTGTGCAGTGGTGGTAGTCTGCAGCAGTGGTGGTAGTGTGTAGTGGTGGTAGTGTGCAGTGGTGGTAGTCTGCAGCAGTGGTGGTAGTGTGCAGTGGTAGTAGTGTGCAGTGGTGGTAGGCTGCAGCAGTGGTGGTAATGTGCAGTGGTGATAGTCTGCAGCAGTGGTGGTAGTGTGCAGTGGTAGTGGTGTGCAGTGGTGGTAGTCTGCAGCAGTGGTGGTAATGTGCAGTGGTGATAGTCTGCAGCAGTGGTGGTAATGTGCAGTGGTGGTCGTCTGCAGCAGTGGTGGTAGTGTGCAGTGGTGGTAGTGTGCAGTGGTGGTAGTGTGCAGTGGTGGTAGTGTGCAGTGGTAGCAGTGTGCAGTTGTGGTAGTGTGTAGTGGTGATAGTGTGCAGTGGCGGTAGTGTGCAGTGGTGGTAGTGTGTAGTGGTGGTAGTGTGCAGTGGTGGTCGTCTGCAGCAGTGGTGGTAGTGTGCAGTGGTGGTAGTGTGTAGTGGTGGTAGTGTGCAGTGGTGGTCGTCTGCAGTGGTGGTCGTTTGCAGCAGTGGTGGTAGTGTGTAGTGGTGTTAGTGTGTAGTGGTGGTAGTCTCCAGCAGTGGTGGTAGTGTGCAATGGTGGTGGTAGTGTGCAATGGTGGTGGTAGTGTGCAGCAGTGGTGGTAGTATGCAGTGGTGGTAGTGTGCAGTGGTGGTAGTGTGCAGTGGTGGTCGTGTGCAGTGGTGGTAGTGTGCAGTGGTGGTCGTGTGTAGTGGTGGTCGTGTGCAGTGGTGGTCGTGTGCAGTGGTGGTAGTGTGCAGTGGTGGCAGTGTGCAGTGGTGGTAGTGTGTAGTGGTGGTAGTGTGCAGTGGTGGTAGTGTGCAGTGGTGGTAGTGTGCAGTGGTGGTAGTGTGTAGTGGTGATCGTGTGCAGTGGTAGTAATGTGCAATGGTGGTAGTGTGCAGCAGTGGTGGTCGTGTGCAGTGGTGGTAGTGTGCAGTGGTGGTAGTGTGCAGTGGTGGAAGTGTGTAGTGGTGGTAGTGTGCAGCTGTGGTGGTAGTGTGTAGTGGTGGTACTGTGCAATGTTGGTAGTGTGTAGTGGTGGTAGTGTGTAGCGGTGGTTGTGTGCAGTGGTGGTAGTGTGTAGTGATGGTAGTGTGCAGTGATGGTAGTGTGCAGTGGTGGTAGTGTGCAGTTGTGGTAGTGTGTAGTGGTGGTAGTGTGTAGTGGTGGTAGTGTGTAGTGGTGGTAGTATCCAGTGGTGGTAATGTGCAGTGGTGATAGCGCGCAATGGTGATAGTGTGCATTGGTGGTAGTGTGCAGCAGTAGTGGTAGTTTGTAGTGGTGGTAGTGTGCAGTGGTGGTAATGTGCAGTGGTGGTAGTGAAGTGGTGGTAGTGTGCAGTGGTGGTAGTGTGCAATGGTGGTGGTTTGCAGTGGTGGTAGTGTGCAGTGGTGGTGGTAGTGTGTAGTGGTGGTAGTGTGTAGTTTTGGTATTGTGTAGTGGTGGTAGTGTGCAGTGGTGATAGTGTGCAGTGGTGGTAGTGTGCATTGGTGGTAGTGTGCAGTGGTAGTGTGTAGTGGTGGTAATGTGCAGTGGTGGTAGTGTGTAGTGGTGGTGGTAGTGTGCAGAAGTATCGTGTAGTGGTGGTGGTAGTGTGCAGTGATGGTAGTGTGTAGTGGTGGTAGTGTGCAGTGGTGGAAGTGTGCAGCAGTGGTGGTAGTGTTCGGAAGTGGTGGTAGTGTGCAGTGTTGGTAGTGTGCAGTGTTGGTAGTGTGCAGTGGTGGTAGTGTTCGGAAGTGGTGGTAGTGTGCAGTGTTGGTAGTGTGCAGTGTTGGTAGTGTGCAGTGGTGGTAGTGAGCAGTGGTAGTATTGTGTAGTGGTGGTAGTGTGTAGTGGTGATAGTGTGCAGTGGTGGTAGTGTGTAGTGGCGGTAGTGTGTAGTGGTGGTAGTGTGCATTGGTGGTAGTGAGCAGTAGTGGTGGCAGTGTGTAATGGTGGTAGTGTGCAGTGTAGGTAGTGTGCAGTGGTGGTAGTGTGTAATGGTGGTAGTTGCAGCAGTGGTGGTAGTGTGTAGAGGTGGTGTGTGTAGTGGTGGTAGTGTGCAGTGATGGTAGTGTGCAGCAGTGGTGGTAGTGTGCAGCAGTGGTTGTAGTGCGCAGTAGTGGTAGTGTGTAGTGGTGGTAGTGTGCAGTAGTGGTAGTGTGCAGAGCAGTGGTGGTAGTGTGTAGAGGTGGTAGTGTGTAGTGGTGGTAGTGTGCAGCAGTGGTGGTAGTGTGTAGATGGTGGTAGTGTTGTAGTGGTGGTAGTGTGCAATGGTGGTAGTGCGCAGTAGTGGTAGTGTGTAGTGGTGGTAGTGTGCAGTGGTGGTAGTGTGTAGTGGTGGTAGTGTGCAGTGTAGGTAGTGTGCAGTGTGGTAGTGTGTAGTGGTGGTAGTGTGCAGTGGTGGTAGTGTGCGCAGTGGTGGTAGTGCGCAGTAGTGGTAGTGTGTAGTGGTGGTAGTGCGCAGTAGTGGTAGTGTGCAGTGGTGGTAGTGCGCAGTAGTGGTAGTGTGTAGTGGTGGTAGTGTGCAGTAGTGGTAGTGTGCAGTGGTGGTAGTGCGCAGTAGTGGTAGTGTGTAGTGGTGGTATTGCGCAGTAGTGGTAGTGTGTAGTGGTGGTAGTGTGCAGTAGTGGTAGTGTGCAGTGGTGGTAGTGCGCAGTAGTGGTAGTGTGTAGTGGTGGTAGTGCGCAGTAGTGGTAGTGTGTAGTGGTGGTAGTGTGCAGTGTAGGTGGTGTGCAGTGGTGGTAGTGTCTAAGTGGTGGTAGTGTGCAGCAGGTGGTGGTAGTGTGTAGATGTGGTAGTGTGTAGTGGTGGTAGTGTGCAGTGGTGGTAGTGTGCAGCAGTGGTGGTAGTGTGCAGCAGTGGTGGTAGTGCGCAGTAGTGGTAGTGTGTAGTGGTGTGTAGTGTGCAGTGGTGGTAGTGTGCAGTAGATGTGGTAGTGTGTGGTGGTGGTAGTGTGCAACAGTGGTGATAGTGTGCAGTGGTGATAGTGTGCAGTAGTGGTAGTGTGCAGCAGTGGTGGTAGTGTGTAGTGGTGGTAGTGTGCAGTGGTGGTAGTGTGCAGCAGTGGTGGTAGTGTGCAGTGGTGGTAGTGTGCAGCAGTGGTGGTAGTGTGTAGTGGGTAGTAGTGTGCAGTGGTGGTAGTGTGTAGTGGTGGATAATGTGCAGTGGTAGTAGGGTGCAGCAGTGGTGGTAGTGTGCAGTGGTGGTGTGTGCAGTGGCGGTAGTGTGTAGTGGTGTAGTGTGGCAGAGGTGGTAGTGTGCAGTGCGCAGTGGTGGTAGTGTGCAGTGGTGGTGTGTAGTGGTGGTAGTGTGCAGTGGTGGTAGTGTGTGCAGTGTGGTAGTGTGCAGCAGTGGTGGTAGTGTGCAGTGGTGGTAGTGTGCAGTGGTGGTAGTGTGCAGTGCGCAGTGGTGGTAGTGTGCAGTGGGTGTGTGTAGTGGTGTGTAGTGTTCAGTGGTGGTAGTGTGCAGTGGTGGTTAGTGTGTATTGGTGGTAATGTGCAGTTGAGCAGTGGTGGTAGTGTGCAGTGGTGGTAGTGTGAGAGTGGTGGTATTGTGCAGTGGTGGTAGTGTGCAGTTGGTGGTAGTGATGCAGTGGATCCAGTGGTGGTAATGTGCAGTGACCAGTGGTGGTAGTGTGTAGTGGTAGTGTGCAGCAGGGTGGTAGTGTGTCAGTGGTGTTAGTGTGCAGTGGTGGTAGTGATGATGTGCAGTGGTAGTGTGCAGCAGTGTTTGTAGTTGTGCAATGGTGGTAGTGTGCAATGGTGGTAGTGTGCAATGGTGGTAGTGTGCAGTGGTGGTAGTATGCAGTGGTGGTAGTTTGCAGTGGTGGTAGTGTGCAGTGGTGGTAGTGGTGCAGTGGGTGATAGTGTGTAGTGGTGGTAGTGTGTAGTGGTGGTTGTGTGCAGTGGTGGTAGTGTGGCAGTGGTGGTAGTGTGCAGTGGTGGTTGGTAGTAGTGTGCAAGTGGTGGTAGTGTGCAGTGGTGGTAGTGTGCAGCAGTGGTGGTAGTGTGTAGTGGTGGTAGTGTGCAGTGGTGGTAGTGTGCGGCAGTGGTGGTAGTGTGCATGTGGTGGTAGTATGTAGCGGTGGTGGTAGTGTGCAGTGGTGGTAGTGTGCACTGGTGGTAGTGTGCAGCAGTGGTGGTAGTGTGTAGTGGTGGTAGTGTGCAGTGGTGGTAGTGTGCAGTGTGCATTGGTGGTAGTGTGCAGTGGTGGTAGTGTACAGTGTGTGGTAGTGTGCAGTGGTGGTAGTGTGCACTGGTGGTAGTGTGCAGCAGTGGTGGTAGTGTGTAGTGGTGGTAGTGTGCAGTGGTGGTAGTGTGCAGTGTGCATTGGTGGTAGTGTGCAGTGGTGGTAGTGTCAGTGGTGGTAGTGTGCAGTGGTGGTAGTGACTAACAAAAATCAAAAAAACCCCCCCCCCCCATCCACTTTACAAACAAACAAAACAAATCTCCAAATATAACATTCCATAATACTAATACTAAAAATACTATATCCCTATTAAAACTATATCCCTATTATTACTATCTCCAAAACAAACAAAACCTCACAAAAAAAAACCACACAAACCACAACACCCCCCCCCCCCCACCCCCCCCCCCCCCCCCCCCCCCCCCCCCCCCCCCCCCCCCCCCCCCCCCCCCCCCCCCCCCCCCCCCCCCACCCCCCCCCCCCCCCCCCCCCCCCCCCCCCCCCCCCCCCCCCCCCCCCCCCCCCCCCCCCCACCACCCCCCCCCCCCCCCCCCCCCCCACCCCTCTCACCACCCCCCCCACCCCCCCCCCCCCCCCCACACCACAACAACAACTCCACCCCCCCTCCCTCCACACCCCCCCCCCCCCCACCACAAACAAAAACAACCACACACAAAACCCCCCCCCCCCACCCAACAAAACACCCACACCAAAACCCCAACCCCCCCCCCCCCCCCCCAACCCTAAACCCATATTACCACACCCCCCTTCTCCCTATCTACCCTTCTCCACACAACACCTTCAACCCCCCCCCCCCCCCCTCCCACCTTACTTCTACTATATACTACACCCTCCCCCCCCCCCTTTTACATAGTTAGAGAATTATCGCGTCCCCCCCCCCCCCCCCCCCCCCCCCCCCCCCCCTTAAAAAAAATAATAAATTTATTAATTCTATACCCCCCCCCCCACCAACCCCCCCCCCCCCTCCGAGTGTTATTCTCTGTCGAGCTACGTTGATTTTGTTCTAACTATGTATCTAATTTATTTATATTCACCCCCCACTCCCCCCCCAGCCTGCCGTTTATAGTTGGTAGTGTGCAGTGGTGGTAGCTCGTGCAGTGTGGTGAGCTACGCTAGTGAGCAATGCGTGGTATGTGTGACAGTGGGGGGTAGTGAGTAGTAGGTTCGGTAGTGATGCCAAGAACAGTGGTCAGCTAGTGCTGCAGATCGGTGGTAAAAGTGTGCAATGGATGGTGGATCCGTGAGTAGTGGTGGTAGTGTGTAGTGGTAGCAGTGTGCATTGAGAGTGGGTAGTGCGATAGCTGTGTGTGGTAGTGTTGTTGTGCTGTGGTAGTAGTGAATGTGGTCGGTAGCTGTGCAGCAGTGGTGGTAGTGTGCTGTGGTGGTAGTGTGTAGTGGACTAGGCTAGTGTCGCACCAGTGGTGGTAGTGTGTGTGGTAGGTACGTTGTGCTGCACGTCCTGTGGTAGTGTGCCGTTAGGTGGTATGTCGCTGTCAGCTGGTCCATCGTTAAGTGTGTAGTGTGTGGTAGTGTGACCCAGTGGTGGTAGTGTGCAGTGGCTGTAGTGTCGTAGATGGTCGTATTCCACGCTCGCTCGCCAGCCGCAGCAGGGGGTGGTAGTGTGCAAGTTGTGCCTCGTGATAGTGCGTTCCCGCACTCCCACACACCCTTAGCTGTGCAAGCCAGTGGTTAGGTAGCACCCGGACTCTCAATATAGCCTCCGCTTATCAGCGGGATTAAGTGTTGTAGTAGGTGCGTAGTAGTGATCACTGCACGCTAGTGGTGCGATAATAGATGTGCATTGTGGTGATAAACCAGTGGTCTTGTGTTGCAAGCAATGTTGGTGATAGTGCTGCCCAGTGGTGGTAGTGAGCAAAGGTGCGTGTGTGCCCCCTTGTTGGTAGTGTGTAGTGGATGCGTAGTGCTTGCAAAGCAGATGGTGGTAGTGTGCAGTGGTGGTAGTGGTATGTGTGCTGAAGTGGCTAGTAGTGTGCAGTGGTGGTATTGTGAGCAGCAGTAGAACGTGTGTTAGATGTAGTGCATGTTCACACAACACCCCCCCCCCCCCCCCCCCCCCCCCCCCCCCCCCCCCCCCCCCCCCCCCCCCCCCCTTGGTTGGTAAGTCGTATGCATAGTCGGTGGTAGTGTGACAGCAGTGGTTCGGTAGTGTGAAAGCAGTGGTCGTAAAAGCTGTCCGCGTGGTGGGAAGTGCAGCAGTATCGAGTGAGTAGTGTGCAGTGGTGGTATAGTGTGTAGTGTCGGCGGTCACGTGTGACAGCAGGTACTCGGTTGAGTACGCTGTGCAAGCTGGTAGCGTGTGTGTAAGTGGAGCGTAAGTGGTGCCCTCCCCTCTGGTCGGCTACGTGGTAGGTGAGTGCGTTGTGTCGCAGCGGTAGGCCGTGGTTCCGTCACTTAACTCCTTACTCCGTGCAGCATGGTTTGGTAGTAGTGATGTTGGTGGCTAAGCCCACTTAGTGCAGCCAGTTTGGCTGGTAGTTGCAGCATAGTGGTAGTGTGTAGCTCGGCTGGTAGCTGACTGCACGCAGTGGTCGGTAGTGATGCAGTGGTGGTAGTGTGCAGTGGTGACGTATGTGAGCAATGGTGGTTATGTTCCCTCCACTCGCGATAGTGTCGCAGTGGTTGCCGTACCTAGCGTAGTGCTCCGTTATGTTCTGTCTCGCCCAACCTCATTGAGGGCTCGCTGTCTGCCCCCCCCCCCCGCACCCGGTGATAGTGTGCCATTGTGGTGTAACAGTGAGCAGTAGGGTTAAGCTCACGCTCAGTGAAGTGACGCAGGAACGAATGTGGAGTGGACCCACGCCCTCCATGGGATTTAAATGTGTATCTGCGTTCTCTCTCTCTCTCACTCTATCTCTACTTACCTCTTCTCTCCTCTCTCTCTCTCCTCTCTCTCTCTCTCTCTCTTCTCTCTCTGTTTGTGTGTGGTGTGCTGTGTGTGTTGCGTCTGCCGCACGCGCATGCTGCGCGCCGCAGCGCGTGCCCGTGTGTGTGTTCGCGTTACTTCTCTTCCACGGCTGCTATCTGCTCGCTCTCTATTTCCATCTCAGGGGTGCCAACGAATGTTGAGTTGTTATTTTGTTTCTTTTGCATCATCATACTGCTTATGTTTCCTATTGATATTCTTCGTTGTCCGTCTGTCATATTCCAGCTGTACAGCTATAAGCGTTCCTGTTTGTGTAGTTGTTCTTTTTGCAATACTTCTGTGTGTATCTGTATGTTTCCCACATTAGTTTTTGTTGTTCTGTAGTAAGTTCTCTCCTGTCAAAAGCTTTCTCATCTTTAATTTTTGTTGGTTCCGTGACCTTTTTTATTCTGTGTTGTGCTTTGTTCGTTTTGTCCCGGGGGGTTTTTTGCTCGTGACTTTTTATTCTTTTTTTTGTTTTTTTTTCTTTCGTTT
>JAMYXO010002364.1:0-24167 GCA_033310375.1 Conus canariensis | reverse complement strand
CCTCGCATGTATATTTGTTGTAAAGCCACAGCCACAGCAGTTGAGCTTTTATCCGTTAAAGGCTCAGCGTCTTTATACCTTGAAGCCATGTCAACAACTGTAAGAGCATACTTAAACTTTTTTCTTCTAACTTTGTCATGTGGAAGATACAACAAGTCCATCTGGTGGGTGTCATTAGGAACTGAGTTAACAAATCGAGGCCTTATTATTCTTTTTGGGGCAGGCAGATATATTTGCCAGATCGCTTGTTTTGAAAGCCAGTCTTTCGCTTCTGATTCAGACACCCTAGCAGCTTTACTCAGTTTATCAATAGCAGCCTTTCCTTTCCAATACCCTCTAGGAGAATAATATATTTTGTACTTTGTATCGTCCATAAGAGACTGTTTTTATTACATTTTTAACTATGTTTTTAGATTGAATATGCAAGAAGAAAGATTGCTCCCATAGCACCTATAATAAAGCCTATTTCTACCATTTTCTGATCCTCAGATGGTTCATAAAAGTCAGACAGTTCTGGCGGTGCCGATGTTAGAAACTTCTTTCCTGTCACTAAGTAATATTCATTCATTGCATCATCAATGTCTGTAAATGTGTGCTCTGCATGTCCCTGTTCTCTTAACTTTTTATTAATAAAGTCTAAGTGAGCAATTCTCCTTTTCTCGTAAGCGTCTCTTGCCTTAGCTAAATCTTCCATTGCCTTGTTATGACGTTCTCTTTCTTCATCAGACCGCAATTTACTAAACATATAATTGCTGCCAGAGAAAGCCAACGCATTAACAATAGCCCCACCCACCATTAGAACTAATCCAGACATCTTTTTATAAATGAATGAATCTTTTTTTTATAAAATCAATCTTTCTATGCATTAATCTTTTTTTGAATCAATCTGCCTAAATGCATTAATCTTTCTATGCATTGATGTTTTCTGGGATAATCCCCTGTGCAACAAGAAAGTCTTTTGAAGCAATCCCCGCCGTTATTACAGCTATAATCTTAACAACATCCTCAATGTCCAACCTTCCTAGATCGGCCGGCCTCATTTTAAACATGTTTTTTGCTAACGTGCTATATCCTATACTAAGGCCGCTGATTACAGCAGAGTGGTAAATCGTATTAATAATCTTTTTTTCGCTCATGTTTTTTATTAACTAAAAAAATAATTGAAATAATCATAATATGAAAGACTGTCTATGTGCTTTTTAATCAGATAATCTTTTGTTGCCAGAGCTAAAAATAAGGTTGTAACTAGTCTCGGCGAATCTTCTATCTTTCCCATGTTGGGCGGTTTTATTCTTAACAAACATTTTGCTAGGGTTGAATAAACTATAACACCGACAATGGGCACTGCATAATTAACCAGCGTTAAACTCATGGTTTTATTTTTTTATTGATTTAATTTTTAGATTTAAAAATGACGGCCAAACACGGCGAATCTGATCTAATGATTTTAATAGAAAATTGTAATGAACTATTTGACGAAACAATGAAAGTGTTAAACATTGATTTTAGTAAATCTGGGTTTGAGAATGATGTAAACAATTTAATCAAAAATCATAGTGAACTCTTTGGCGAAGCAATCAAAGAGTTAAACATTGGCCGTAGTGATTCAGAAAAAGCTAAAGTATTAGCAGACGTTCTTGTAAGATTAGGGTGTCTTGAAGTATTGCAACGCTTGGGTGAAGAATAAAAACGCGTTTACTTACTTTTACTTACTTTTTTTTTTTTTAATTTACGTAAATATTGTGAGTTAAAAATGCCCCTTACAAGTGAGTCCGAGTTTGAAATACTACCTTCCAACAGTACGTTGTTGGATAGTAACAAAACATTAGGCAATATGTTCATTGAATTAGACATGGACATCATTAACCCCACAAACGTTCAGGAAAGTGTAACACATGCTATTTCTAAAATCCCAGGGTCTCTTCAAATTAACCCGCCAGCAAAAGTGTTGTTGGCCATTCTGATTGAATATATAACCCCCGATGATAGTAGTATGCAAGTCTGGGTTTCAACTAGGCAGAAAGAAGTAATCAGCTATTACGACTTTACACCTGGCTGGGCCGATTACATGCTTACACAGTTTAACCATGCAAGTGAAGAAGCGAAATTGCGCGGCTCTGGCTGGTCTGAAGGAACAGTCCTCGAAATCAAATTAAGACAAACCAAATACTCTCCTATAGTCGGCAATTCTTACCTTCCTCTCCCGAGAGAGTTAGTTTTTAAACGGGCAGTCCTAAACATACATAATTCAGATAACTTATGTTTCATGTGGTGTGTTTTGGCGCATTTACATCCTGTTAAAATTAATGCAGACAGAGTTTCCAATTATAAACCTTATCTTCATGAGCTGAACTTTAATAACATAGACTTTCCAGTGAGCGTAGAAAGTATCGACCAGTTTGAAGAACAAAACAAACCAATAACCGTAAGCGTATACACATGGAATTCAGTAGACAATCTAGTCCCTCTAAGGATCTCTCCCGAAGCCCCTACTTTAGGCGAGTCACTTGAGAATCATGTAGACTTGATTCTGTTTGCAGACGGTTCCAAGAGCCATTATGTATTAATCAGATCAATTAGCAGACTGTTAGAATATACATCAAAGCATAAATCTAAACAGGAGCTTTGTAGAAGGTGTTTGGTCAGGATCCCAACTATAGAGGCAGCTGCCAGCCATAAGAAACATTGTAAAAGTTTTGTAGACTGTAAAATCGAACTTCTTACGCCCAAACCAGGGTCTAAGGTTGGTTTTAAGAATGTACACAAAATGCAGATGAGCCCATACGTAGTCTATGCCGACTTTGAAGCGATCTTGCCACAGTACTACGGCCCTCAACAAGAACAAAAAACAACCTTATTATCCCGTCATCAGATCTGTTCTTATGCATTTGTTGCTGTTAGGTCAGATGGCGGACACACACAGCCGGAGATTTACAGAGGCCCCAACGCAGCCGATCGATTTTTGGAGCAGATGAAACACCTTCGCAATCAATTCTCTAATCAGCTGAATCTTTCAGACATTAAGATGACCCCCGAAGATGAAGAACGTTATAAATCAGCCACCCACTGCTGGATATGCAAATGCAAGTTATTAGGTGACACTGTAAGAGACCACGATCACATTACTGGAAAATTCAGAGGAGCGGCACACAGCAGTTGTAATCTTCAGCTTATGGTTGACCCCAAAAAATGGAAACTGCCAATCTTCTTTCATAACTTACGGGGCTACGATTCGCACTTTATCATGCAAGCAATAACTTCTGAATGTAAGAGGGTTAGCTGTATTGCACAGTCATCAGAAAAGTACATGACCTTTACTGTAGACTGTTTATCCTTCTATGATTCTGCCCAGCATCTGATGGGGAGCTTAAGTAAACTAGCAGAATCTTTACACGACTATCCAATCACTAAAAAATATTTCGACCCATCTTTAGTCCGTAAAGGCGTCTATCCTTATGAATACATGGACTCGTGGGAGAGGTTTGACGAGCCGGCGCTGCCGCTTAAGGAAGACTTTTACAGCCGGCTTAGAGGCGGAGGCATATCTGACGCCGACTATGAATACGCACAGAAAGCCTGGACAGAATTACACTGCAAAACGATGGGCGACTATCACGATCAATATTTATTAGCCGATGTGTGTTTATTGGCAGACGTCTTTCAGAATTACAGAGCTACTTGCATGAAACACTACGGTCTAGATTCATCACAGTACATCTCTGCCCCGGGGCTGTCTTGGGACGCATTCTTGAAGTCTACAAACATTGAGATTGACTTAATATCGGATCTGGATACACTTCAGATGATTGAGGACGGGCTGAGAGGAGGCATTAGCATGGCCTGTCATCCTTACCGCAGAGCCAACAACAAGTATTTAGATGATTATGATCCAACTAAACCATCCAACTATCTGATGTACTTAGACGCCAACAATCTGTATGGGTGGGCCATGAGCCAGGCACTGCCATTAAGAAACTTTAAAATGATAAATGGGCCTCATGAGGTTGATCGGGTGGTAGGGCTATTGTCAAATCTTACACCCGATAATCCAATAGGACTAATCTTAGAAGTAGACTTAGATTATCCTGCAGAGTTACATGACCTCCATAACGATTTCCCCCTAGCGGCAGAAAGATTAAAGATGAGTCCCACCGAACTGCCCAAACTCGTGCCTAACCTCTTTAACAAAACTAAATATGTTTGTCATTACCGGCTGTTACAGTTTTACTTAAGACACGGACTAAAACTTACTGCCGTTCACAGAATAATTACTTTCGACCAAGGGCCTTTCATGAGACCATACATCATGAAGAATACTGATCTTAGAACCAAGGCCACAGACGCTTCAGAAAAAGACTTCTTTAAGTTGATGAACAACAGCTGTTTTGGTAAGACGATGGAGAATCCACACAATCGTAAAGATGTAAGATTAGTTACAAAAGAAAAACAAGCAATTAAGCTGGTCTCTAAACCTAACTACCAAGACTTTAGACGATTTGGCGACGGCCTGGTTGGCATTATGATGAAGAAACAGAATGTGAAGTTGGACAAGCCGGTGTTTATCGGCTTTACTGTGCTAGAGTTGTCAAAGTTATTGATGCTTGAATTTCTATACGACTACTTTAAGCCGCTGTACCCAGAATCAAATGTCGTTTACACAGACACTGATAGTTTTATTCTGGACATCCCAACTGAAGACTTCTATAAGGATTTAGAGACGGAGGTAGCTAAAGGAGCTGACGGATGGTACGACACATGCGACTACCCCCAAGATTCGCCTTTACATTCAACCGTGAACAAGAAAGTGATTGGAAAGATGAAGGATGAATTTAATGGGACGGTTATACTAGAATATGTTGGCTTACGGGCAAAGATGTATAGCGTTGCTACCCAGACTTCTGTAACAAAGAAGGCTAAGGGTATAGGTAAAGAAGTTGTAAAAAAATATATAAGTCACGACAACTACAAGCAGGCTCTCTTTGAACGCAAAGTATTTTATCACACAAATGTTAATCTGCGCTCTACTCTTCATCAAGTAAACACAACTGCTGTTAATAAGAAGTCACTAGACTCTAACAATAGCAAGCGAACTTGCGTTAATCCCGAGCTTTCATACGCTATAGGCCCCTGGAGAACCAACTTGGCTGACTTAAATTAAGATCTTAACTAGTACTTAACTAGTACTTAAATTAAGATCTTAACTAGTACTTAACTTAAGATCTTAACTAGTACTTAACTAGTACTTAACTAGTACTTAACATGACTTGCACTTTACTTGCACTTAACTTACACTTAACTTGTACTTAACTTGTTATAACTGACTTAACCAGTACTTAGCTTGTACTTAATCAGTACTTAACAACACATTAAAAAAAAACTAATTTATTAAAAATGGGTCTACAGCAGGAGGTTGTACTTTTTTTGCAGAAGTTGGTTCTTTTTCTTTTACTGTTTTTGTGGGGATTTGTGACTTTGTTGCTAAGTATGGCTTTAGGCGCTTGTATGCTAAAAGCCCCCCACCAACAACAATACTCCCCAGTACATAATAATACATCTTATAGTTTGATTGTGTTGTTGTTGGCGGCGGTGGCGGTGCTGGTGCTGATGTTGTATTACTATCTAATAATTTTTGTTTTGCTGCTTGGTTTGCTTTTTGCAGTCTGTTCCATTCAGCTAGTTTACGACCGGCCTCAACGCGGCCAGAATTTTTAGACTTAGTAACACTACTCACCTGTGGGACACTCACCTGCGGGACACTCAGTTGTGGATTCACTTGTGGGACACTCGCCTGTAAATTCACTTGTGGGGAATTCACTTGTGGGACACTCGCCTGTGGAGTCTTCTCCTGCTCGCTCATTTTTTTTAGTCTGATTAAAATTAATATGATTAAAATTAATATGATTGAAAGTAATTAATCCCATGATGAATGGACATAACAACGTCCCAAATCTATAGTACATGTCACATGCAAGAGATTCTAGGGACTTGGTTAAAACCGGATCTTGTGTTAAGTCATATTTTAAATCTTCTTCTGAATCAATCGGTGCTATCTTGCCTACTAACTTTGCATATAAACTAATCATTGTCTGTCCCACCGATCTAACCATTTTTGATCCTAGCTGTGCTTCGTACCTAGCGTAATACTTCTCAACGTCTGATGTAGACAATTGCTGAATCTGTTCAATACTTAGTTCAACGCCTAAATACTGCCTGGTTTTCCCACACGCAGCCAGAGAGTATAATCTTTCTTTATGACAGAGGTCTGCTGCCTCCTCACACTTTAATAGCTCGTCGCAATCCATTTTTTTAAAGCCCTTTTTAAAAGCAATAAAAAAATAATTGTAAATTCAGCTGTTATTTATTACTCATAGTCTTTTACTAATCTTAAAAACTGTCCAGGTTTAAAGGTAACAGTTACTCCTTCAGGGTCAGTAGAAGCAGTCAAATCAAGATCTTCGGGAGCTATTTGATCAATTAAAATAGCAAACAACTTTATAACTGGATGAGGCCAAGAATGTGGTAGTTTACTGATGGCGTTCCTTACGCTTTCCCGCATATCTACGCGCTCAAAAAGCTCCGTAATTAATTCTTCAAACTCTTCTCTATCAACTCCCCAGCTCCTTTCCTGCATCTCCCAATCTCTGAATATATTAATAAGCTCTGCAACTATTCCGGGCTTCATTTTTTAAATCAGATTATAAACGCCAATTAAAAAAATTAAGTAAGCCGTTCCTATTGTTTTGCGCAAAAATCAGAAGAGGAGAGAGAACTATAAAATAGGCATTCTGGCTCACCCGGCTCCGCTGTTGCTCCGCCGGCTTACCCAGAATGCCTATTTTATAGTTCTCTAATAGTAAACACTTTACAAACATACATAATGTGTAGGATTATCTGTTTTTAACACTAATTTAGAAAACTTTTGAGACTTAAGTTTTTGCTTAATCCTATGTTTTTCTTGATCGTTTTCAATAACATCATTTTCACGCATACATTCATCAAATGCGTCTCTGTCTTTCATATGAAATAAAACTACAGTCTTTAACTGTTCTCTAAAGTCTTTTAAAACTGAGTTATATTTTTGACATAAAATCCACACACTTATCCCAGCATGTCTTCCACTGAAAGCTAGTTTTGACAAAGTGTTTCTCTTTTTAACTATGTCTCTTTCTGCCGAACAGTCATCTATAATAAATAGTGTCTGCGTTCCCTCAAACAATTTATAAAAGTGTTCTAAACACTCACTCAGCTTATTGCTGGGATCAATCAAATATATATTATCATCCGTCCATATAAACCTTCTATCATTATATGCTTTGTTCCATTTAAGTGTTGGGCAGAAAATTACTATATGATCAAAATTATAACGATAAACTGTTTGTAATAGGTCGAGGACAAATATTGTTTTTCCACAACCAGTCTGTCCACAAATCAATGAACAATGAGGGGTTTTTATCATAAAGTTTAACATCGGCATTGACACCAAAGTCGTCTGCTCCATAGTTTTATAACAGAATTTAATTTACACCAGTTAGTGTTGTTATCATACTATCCGTCAAAATTTGATCAGTACAATAAAATCTTATAAGGTCTAAATGTGTCAGATTAATCCAACTCAGTTTTGTCAGATTGTTTCTATTAAGACTAACATTGATTTTGTTGCTTGTTGTTACGACCTTAAAATTTTCACCATCGTGACGAACCACAACAGTAACTTTAAGATTGTCAACGTCTAAGTTTTGCCAGCTAATAAGAATTCCTTCCATAAGGTTGTCACTGACACCCACAGCTCCATTCCTCCCCACATCTTTTAAGACAGAAATTTCAAGTATTATTGTGAACGTGTCTCCTAATAACATGCGTGGAAAGAACTGTACTTTTGTAGTAGCTTCCTTCAAAACTGATTCTCTTCTGTGGAGGATGTACTGTTTGCTCCCAAACTTCTTTATTTCGATCTCTTTCCGACTATTGTTCTCTGGCATAAGACTTACATGTAAAGGGCCAGAGTTCAATGCTTTTCTGAAACTTTTTTGACGGTCGAAAAATGTAAATGGGCTTACGAATTCAAATTTTATGTCCCATTCTAAATATGGTTCTAAGTGCCATTTGCTGTCAGTTTTTCGAACTATTTTATATTCATACTGACCCGCATTATTTGCTTCTACATTGCGTAGTTGTTCTAGTTTAGGAAACCTTTTGCTGTCGCTAACCTCTTTGCGTTTATAATAACCATCTTTAGTGTACTCAAAACCATACAAAGTGCCTATCTCACCGTTCTGTTCAAAGTCCTCAACGTCTGCAAGGTCTTTTAATTCTAAAGTTACACACCTCTCAGGCGCTAATGTAACTCCTGATTCTTCTGGTCCACGTGACATTTTTTAAAACAACGTATTATTTTATTTCTAAAACAATGTGCAGGTTATCACATTTCACAACTTTCCCTGTTTTATCTGTGATCTTTATATTAAATGATCTGACCCTCCCACAAGCTAATCTTTTAAACTGTAAATTAGGGAATTGTATAATTTCATAATCGCAATATGCAGCTTTCCCTGATGGAAGAGCTCTTAAAACAGTTGAGGGCCTTCCATCATATAAGTTTTCATCAGTGCTCAGCTCGTCCAAATGAACATAGAGTAATGAATGTAATGCAAGATCGAGCGGATATTCTCCCTCATAAGTAGTTTTGTCTGGTGTAACTATAAATCTATGAATGGCTTGATTGTCAGTTGCAAAGCCTAACATTTTAGCTAGCTCTCCATCAAAATAGTAACCTACTTCTTCTTCTTCAGGTTTGAATGTCAACATTATTTTCAAATTTGCATTGTTAAGTTTGAGAGTAATGTCGAAGTTACTCATTGCTTCTTTTAGCGAGCAAAACCCGTAATAACCATCAGGTATGGTTAACTGGCTAGCTAAGTCACTATTATCAAATTTTGTAATCTTATTATTCTCCTTGGATTCAGTTATATTAAACCATACGACTTTGTAAAAAATTTCATGGAGTGCGACCCTTTGGGTTCCGCAGTTATTATCAATAGCATATTCTAAAAACGAAGGACTGTCTTGAGTTGTTATTGTTACAAACATTTTTAAAACAAATTTAAAAATGAGTGCATTCAAATATACTAATGCAAAATATTCTGTCGGGCCGCACTACAATCTTAAAAATATAACAACTGACACCCTTGACATTTCTGTGACTCAGTCTGACGCCTTTCAAGTAAAGGTTAGTACTCCATTGAACAGATATCTTAACCCTCCTATTAAAAACGACTACATCCCGAAAGTGTGGTTTAGTCATCCGATGCAGTTTTATCAGAACCAGTTAAACTTTGCTGTGTTTTGTGCATCAACTGGGTGTGGAGTGTCGTATGCTGATCATTTAAATCATCCTGATCCTTTGGTGAGGTCAGTGTATAGATTTCATTTTTATTACACCTTCAGACGTATTTTATCTGAACTGCAAGCGCCATTACCAAATGACAAAACGTTTAATCCATTCAGCAACAGAATAGATTACAAGGCTTTTGAAAGGATCTGTAACGAATTTGATATTGACCCAAAGACAGACTTTAGACAAAAGTTGGATCTTAATCATGGTTTAGGCACCCTTTATTTTTGGGGCGTGCACAGAAAGTATAACTATGATTGGAATCCTCCTTACACATCTTTTTCTTCAGGCACAACTGTTCACCTCGGGTCCATAGAGCAAGAGCATAAAACAGCATGGACAACATTTATTTTGGATACTTCTAAGGGCCTAACAAAAGCAGGAATAGAACGAATAAACGACTCTATTCGTACTTATGTTTGGTGTTTGCTAGGTTCGCAAGCACAAACGAGATCAAACATAATTGATCCTTCTACTGGCTTTGACGCCCAAAAACAGTATTTAGCAAATTTAGAGGATTCTATTAATTCTGCAATTGATTTGCCTTCAAGTATTAAAAGGTACCAAAATGTTTTGCAATACGCAAGATCGAAAGTAGACTTTGCTGTCGGCACTGGTTTATACATGCTGCCTTCTGACCTCAGACTTCAGATAGGAACAATAATAAACTATAATAATGAAATCCTTGTGGCTGGCAATGAAGAGAAGGTCGGAAAAAACGACATAAATTCTAAGCCAGCAATAGCAATAAAAAAAGAAGTCCCAATCCCCGTGGCCCCCTCTAAACCCCATCCAATCCCCGTGGCCTCAAAAAATAATGACCATGAATATGAAAAGACGGCACTTGTTGTTGGATTAACTGCCCTAGGATTACTTGGTCTTTATCTTACTATAAAGTAACCCAACTATTAAGACAACTAATGCCCATAAGTGCTCAGCCATAAAGCCAACTACTTTACTTGCGGCAGACAAAAGCCAGCTAACAACACTCCCTATTATACCAGGCAAAGAATCTATTGCCTTACTGGCTAATTTTTTTAATAAACTTGCAAGATGATCAAGTTGTTTTTTTACCCATGATTTATCTGATGGTGGTGATGGTGGCGGAGGCACTAACCCTTGCCCACCGCCGCCTGTAATAGCCAACACCAGTGTACTTATTGCAAATCCTAAGGCTGTTATAACACTTGCTAATGTGACACCTTGCTCTCTAAACAGTGTTCTTATTCGTTCTGCTAGTGTTGTGTCTTCATATAAAATTCTTTGGATAGTTTCTCTTATTCTGCTCACTTGAGTTCGTAATTGTTCTCGGTTAGTAGACAACACTTCTAGTCTTGCTGATCTCTCTTGTTCAAGATTATTTAGTCTTTGGGTTATTCTTTCTTTAACACCAGACCCTAAGTTGTGGTCATCAGCCTCAACTAGTTTTTCTTTTTCTCTTTTTATATGCTCATCTAGTTTACCCAGTTTTGCTAAATTGTTTGTTAATTCGCCTCTGATGCTTCTCAAAGCATGATCAAGGGCCGTTATTTCTCTCATAGGTAGCGGCGGATCGTGCATAGTTTTTAATACTGTTTCTTCTGAAAAACTGGTTTCTGCTTGTATTATTTCGTCTGCTGTTGGGCTTAAATCTTTAAGGGGTATGTTTTGAATTTGGTTTTCTGTTGGGAGTTTCTGTAGTGTGTTTTGAAGTTTAGCAACTGCTTCCCTATCTAATTTTGGTTTAGTAATGCCAAGGCGATTTTGATCGCGCACACTGAGTCTTTGTCTAATTGTACTCTTAGCTAAAAACTTTAATGGGTCTGGTTTAGTTGTAAGCTGAACAAGTTGCCCTTGGTCGTTTCTCACAGACAAATGGCCATCTTTTAATTCAAAATCAGGGTCTATAAATTCGGGAGGTTCTAGGCCTAAACTTTTGTAAAATGCTTCGGCCCTTTCTTCTGTTAATTCATGCTGCACTGAGCTCGATGGTTGTGTCAAAGGAGTCATTTCACTCATGTCGTCTCCAGGATCAAAAACATCATAATCTTCTTCACCTTCAATGCCTGCCATGTTTTTAAATAATTAACTTTTTATTTTGTTTTATAAAAAAAATGTCACAAGCATATGGCTCAATTCTTGACCCGCATAGAAGACTGAAAGAGCCCTTTGGCTTGAAGGGAAATAAACAGAATATTATTGTTCCAAATAATCCATCTACTATTGATTCAGATCAAATTCTTACTGTTAAATTTCCAGACCTAGGAGCAGATGAAGTGATTGTGCCGGGATCTGCACGGCTTACTTTCAAAATAGAACTTGATTCAGCAACAGACGCAAACAGGACAGTTGTACAGAATCTGGGACGGGCAATCGTTAAGAAAATTTCTATAAAACTTGAGGGGCAAGAAATATTTTCTTTACACAATGCAGACATATTTCTAATCTATTCTGATCTATGGCTAACCGCGAATGAAAGGGCCGATCTTGCGTTTCAAGGAATCGAAAATAACGAAGCACTAAAACACAGAATAGACGCCGAAGATGCTAAAGCCGGCAACAAGTATGAAGCTGTAAGTTTTGCTTATGGAAATCGCTTTTCTATACCCTTAGATTTTGAGTTGTTAAAAGCGCATGCGCCATACTTTCAAGGAGCATTAAAAGACAGATTGTCATATGAACTAACTTTTAATGAATACAAACGTGTCATTAAATCTACAGACACTGATTCCAAGTACAGCATTTTCGACATCTCGTTAGAGTTTGACATTGTTAGCAACCCTAACTTAGCAAGGCTGATTGAGCAACAATATCAGTCAAAATTAGCAATATATTACGAAAGAGTGATTCATCATTCAAAATATCCTAAAAGCAGAGCAGACACTATATGGAATTTTAGTTTTAGCGCCGCAGCACGATCCCTTAAAGGTATTTTATTGCTGTGTGAAGATGATAAAGAACCATACCAAAGACAAAGTGAAAAGTTTATCAATCCTAAAATAACGAAAGTACAATGTTCAATTGAGGGTAGTCCTAACCAAGTCTATGGTAGCGGGCTTAAACCTTATCATCATTTTGATGAAATAAGAAAATTGTTTGGAGGCGGGAGGTCTAGAAGTCCAACAGTAGACCTTGTGTCTAAAGATCTACACCTTCACAGTGTTAGACTTGATGAATATTTAACAACGAAATACGGTTTATGGATTGACCTAAGGTCAACAGAGGATAATCAGTTGCATGGGAGTGGGAGAACAGTTAAAGACGTAATAAACATTCAAATTGATAAAGAAAAAGAGAGTGATAAACCACTTAATGTACATTTGTTTTTAATATATGATGCGCAGCTGAATATTCAAGATAACAGATTAAAAGATATCCAATACTAAATTATTTTTATTTTTAAAAAGCATGTCTGTTCAGGTTTATCCAAAAGTGCCCAAAGAAGAAAACTCTGTTGCTGTAGACATAAAAACTTTCAGATTAACCAACATTACACAAATGCAAACCCAACTAGAGCAGGACCTTTCAAAATACAGTAAAACCAAACGAAGGTATTCTGCTGTCTTTAATGCTGTTACATATGTTAATACTGGAGCATCGATCACTAGTGCTCTATCAGCAGGAACAAGTGTAGGCCTCTTAGCAACAGGCGTAGGTGCACCGGCAGCTTTACCTCTAGGTGGTTTGTCTTTAACTCTTGGCCTGTGTTCATTGGCTGTAAGTGCTGTCAGCAAAAAAATAAAAGCTAAACTCCAAAAGCACACAGCTATGGTTCAACTAATAACAGCTAAACTTAGTTCCTTCAAACTGATAATTGATAAAGCACTTGTCGACTCGAACATCACGGATGAAGAATTTAGTCGCCTACAGGCTGATTTTGAGGACTACAAAAGACAAAAGTTTGATCTTCAAAGAAAGGCAAGGGCAACTTTTTCTCAACAACCAGACACCGACCAGATAAAAAAGGAATGTTTAAAAAAAGTAAACGAAACATTAAACTCTGTTCTAAACAGCTCACATTAACAACCCCAAAGGGCGTTTATACTTTAGTTTATGAGTCCAAGCACAAAAAGACCGTTGATATTGATTCTGATTAAGTATTTTTTTAAAAATTTAAATAAATATGTTGAGTTAGAAAAGAAACTCAGCATGGATAAGATATATGAAGGTTCAGATGAATTGTTTGAAGCAATGCTCGAGAAAGAGCGTTTGTCAAGAGCACTAAATGAGATTGATTTAGAAGTTATTAATCCAAAAAACGTGCGGGAAAGCGTTGTACACGCTATTTCTCAAGTTCCAAGTAAACTAACAATAAACCCTCCAGTTAAAGTAAGGTTAGTTGTTTTAATCGATTATATAACAATAAATGAAGAAAATCTAGAAGTCTGGGTCTCAACTAAACAGCAGACTATTCTTTCCTCTAATGACTTAACACCTGGTTGGGCAGACCAGCTGCTTACACAGTTTGATGTGGCCGCTGAAGAAGCCAAAATGAGAGGCTCTGGCTGGTCAGAGGGTAAAGTCTTAGAAATCAGATTAAAACAGGCTAAGTATGAGCCGATTGTTGGCAAGGCTTACATTCCACTGCCTCCAACATTAGTTGCAAAGAGAGCAGTTCTGAACATAAAGAATTCAGACGACAAATGTTTTATGTGGTGCGTTCTTGCTAGGCTGCATCCTGTCCGCAAAAACGCAGAGAGAGTGTCTAACTATGAACCTTACATCAATGATCTTAACTTTAGAGGAATATCCTTTCCTGTTAGTGTAAATCAGATTGATCAGTTTGAAGAACAAAACAAACCAATAACTGTTAATATCTACATATGGGATGAGGAAACAAATCTACAGCCGATTAAAGTGTCCAAGAACAGTCCAACGATTGGCGAACCAGACAAAAATCATGTTGACTTACTACTGATGTTTTCACCAGCGGGGCTACCGCATTACACATTGATACGCACAATGAGTAGATTACTAGTGCATACTACAAAACAACATAGCAAACAAGAATTCTGTAGAAAATGTTTAACAAGAATTCCGTCCGTTCAAGCTGCGAGCGAACATATAAAACATTGTATTAGCCCAGTTGACTGTGATACAGAACTAATTACGCCCGGAGAAGGCAGTAAAGTTAGTTTTAAGAACTGGAAACGGTTGCAAACTAGTCCATATGTTGTTTACGCAGACTTCGAATCACTCATTGTTCCTTATGAAGGACCAACCCCACAGAAACTTCCTAAAACAGTCTTAATGAGTAATCATCAGATTTGCTCATTTGCCTTCATCATTGTTAGGTCGGATGGCGCCCATTCAAAGCCAGAATTATACAGAGGACCAAATGCTGCAAAATACTTCTTAAAACGCATGCAGCAAGTGCGTAATGCCTGTTCTAATAATCTAAACTTATCTGAAATCATAATGACGCCTGAAGACCAACAACAGTATGACTCAGCCACACATTGTTGGATTTGTGGTTTAGGCCTCTCCCCAGACGCAGAGAATCCAACAGTAAGAGACCATGATCACATCAGCGGAAAGTTCAGAGGAGCAGCACACAGTAAATGCAATCTTCAACTAAAGTTTGAACCAAAGACATGGAAGCTGCCTATATTCTTTCACAACTTGCGAGGTTACGACTCTCACCTTATAATGCAAGCAGTAACCAGCGACTTCAGGGTGTCATGCATTGCACAGTCATCAGAAAAGTACATGTGTTTCACTTTAAATAACATGTCTTTCTACGACTCTATGCAACACATGATGGGTTCATTAGAGTCACTGGCTATGTCCTTAAAGTCCTGCCCAATAACAGAAGAATATTTTGACCCAACTCTTGTTAGAAAGGGCGTTTACCCTTATGAGTACATGAACAGTTGGGAAAGGTTTGACGAAGATACACTTCCGCCTAAAGGTGCGTTCTTTTCTAGTCTTAGAGGAAAGGACATCAGTGATTCTGATTACCAGCATGCTCAAGATGCGTGGCAGAAGTTAGAGTGTAAAACGATGGGAGACTATCATGATTCCTATTTAATGGCGGATACCTGTTTGTTGGCGGACGTCTTTGAAAATTATAGGAAGACCTGCATGAAACATTACAGCCTGGATCCTGCGCATTATATTTCTGCGCCTGGGATGAGCTGGGACGCTTTCTTAAAATTTACTGGAGTACAAATTGATTTATTGTCTGACCTGCCAATGCTTCAGATGATTGAAAACGGATTGCGTGGGGGAATCAGTATGGCGTTGCACCATTACTGTAAAGCAAACAACAAATACTTGGACGACTATGATCCAAGTAAAAGGTCTAACTATCTCATGTATTTAGATGCAAACAATCTGTATGGATGGGCAATGGCGCAATCACTTCCATTACGCAACTTTAAAATGTTCACAGACGGTGATACGAATAATATTCAAAAAGCATTAAAGTGGTTGGGCAGTTTGACGCCAGATCAACAGTGTGGATACATTCTAGAAGTTGACTTGGAATATCCTCAGGAACTCCATGACCTGCATAATGACTATCCATTAGCAGCAGAAAGTCTAAAGATGGCAAAAACAGAACCACCTAAACTTGTGCCTAATCTTCGAGGCAAAAAAAATTATGTCTGCCATTACAGGCTTCTACAATTTTATTTAAGACATGGTTTGAAGTTGACAGCTGTTCATCGTATAATTGCTTTTGATCAAGAACAGTTCATGAAACCATACATAATGAAGAACACTGATCTCAGAACTAAATCCACAGATGCTTCAGAAAAAGACTTTTTCAAGCTGATGAACAACAGCTGTTTTGGAAAGACTATGGAGAATCCGCACAAGCGTAAAGATGTTAGATTGGTCACCAGAGAGAACGATGCAATTAAGCTAACTTCAAAACCTAATTATCAGGACTTCAGAAGATTTCATGATCAGCTTTTTGGCATAATGATGAAAAAAAAGAAAGTCAAATTGGATAAGCCCGTTTTTATTGGGTTTACTGTTTTAGAGCTGTCGAAGCTTTTGATGTTAGAATTTCTTTATGACTACTTTAAACCCTTGTATCCTGAGTCCAAAGTACTTTACACAGATACAGATTCCTTTGTAACCGACATCCCTACTGAAGATATCTATAAAGACATGGAATTAGAAGTAGCTAAAGGGCATGCGGGATGGTACGACACATCTGATTACCCTAAAGATTCACCTTTGCATTCAACTATTAATAAGAAGGTTTTAGGTAAGATGAAGGATGAATTATCTGGAGGTGTGATCAAGGAGTTTATTGGTTTAAGGTCGAAAATGTACAGTCTTTCAAGCCAAAAAAAAGTTGTTAAAAAAGCAAAGGGAATATCTCATAGTGTTGTGCAATCAAGCATATCCCATGACAACTATAAAAAAGCATTGTCTGACAATAAGACTTTTCATCATGACAACGTAAAACTACGATCTAATCTACATGAGATCAACACAACTGTTGTAACAAAGAAGTCATTAGATAGAACAAACACAAAACGTGTGTTTGTTAATCCAGAGTTTTCATATGCAATCGGGCATTGGAAAACAGCATAATTACATACCTTCTTCATCCGTGGGTTTATATTTTTCCTCAAATTTATCTAGAAGCTCAATCATATCAATATCCAATTCAGACAAATTTTTTCTCATGTTTGCTTGATGTGCACGAATTTTTTTTATTTTTTCAAGATATTCTTTATCCCATATTTTGATAATCAAAATTTGGGATTTTGGGCGTAGGCGATCAGGATGCGTTGCCATGTACCGATGAATCCACTTAATTGTTTCCTTAATAGCTGAACACGTATCATATGATTCTTGTATTAATTCTAAGGTCTCTTTTTTTATCATCATTTTAGTTTCATGTAAGATTTCTTCCTTTTGAGCTTCCATTTTAAACTCAAATATATTTACGTAAATTAATTAAGCGGAACTGTGTCTGGCGGGATTATTTGCAGTTCTTCTTTCACAAAAGATCTTTGAGGGGCTGGTCGTTTTGTTGTGTCAGTTTCTCGTAAATAATACACAGGCGGATTCATCTTTACAATTCTTTTTATTTCATATGAGTCAACACTCCAAACTGGATCTGTTGCCCTGATGTGGGTGTCCCCTTCTGCTTCTCCCGGTAAATAAAGGTACCTTACTTTCAAACCAAATGGTAATAGTTTGCTTGATGAACTGGCGTCTCCTTCAACAACATTTATTTTTTGTTTTTTGATTGCTTGTACTGGTTTTAGACCTTTAAATTCTTCATTATTCATTGCACGTAGAACTGAGGGCAGTCTTCTAACCCATTCTGTGTTGTGAGAATTGTCAATCAGCTCTCTGTGATACTGGTAGGAAAAAAGCCTTTCAGATAACTGTTTGTTAAAGTTTTCAACCAAACCCTGTGATCTGTGAACACCCGGAATGCCTCTTTTAATGGTAACTCTATGTTTTAACAATAATTGATTTACTTGACCTTTAAATTCTTTTCCTTCATCAACTTGAATCATGCGAGGATAAGTTAAGGGGCCCCGTTGATATATCAGTTGTATAGCGACAGCAACAGCAGAAGCACTCTTTTGTGTTAATGGTTCAGCATCTTTGTATCTTGAAGCTATGTCAATGACTGTAAGTGCGTACTTAAATCTTTTTCGTCTAATCGTATCATGGGGTAAATATAAAAGATCCATTTGATGGGTGTCGTTTGGAGTTATATTCACAAAGTGTGGTCTCTGTATTCGTTTAGGCGCTGGTAGATAAATTTGCCAAATCGCTTGTTTAGATAACCATTCTTTTGCTGTTTGTTCACTGACTCCAGCTGCTTGGCTTAGCTTTTTAATTGCTGTTATTCCCTTCCAATATCCTTTTGGTGAATAATAGATTTTGTTCATTTTTATTCAGCCAATATTATGCGCAACAAAATACACAACGGTCATGCCAAAGGCAATAAACAATATTTCTTGCATCTTTTGTTTTTCTGATGGTTGATAAAAATCACTGAATTTTGGTGGAGGCAATGTCTCGATTGGCTTGCCTGTTACAAGATAATATTCTTTTATTGCTTGATCAACATCTTTAAATGTGTAAGCTGCATGTCCCTGTTTTTTCAGTTCATCGTTAATAAAATCTAACTGCTCAATTCTCTGCTTTTCATACGCAGCTTGTGCTGCAGCTAGTTGCTCCATAGCTCTGTTATGTCTTTTTCTCTCATCGTTATTTTGTAGTTTACTAAACGCGTAATTACTTCCGCTAAAAGCAAGCGCATTAACCACAGCGCCACCAATCATCATTACGAGTGAAGCCATTTTTATAAATGTATTTTTTTAATTTTACATATTGATACTGTCTGGAATTATTCCTTGCTTAACTAGAAAATCTTTCATAGCAAATGAAGCTGTAATAACAGCAATCAGCTTTGCTGAGTCTTCAAAATCTAGCTTGCCAAGATCTGCTGGTTTTATTCTTAACAAGCTTTTACCAAGCATTGTGTATCCTACACTTAGACCTCCAATAACAGCAGAATGGTATACAAGGTTAGTAATAGTTTTTTCGGTGCTCATTTTTAAAAAATAAAATAATTATAATTATTAATAAAACATGAACTGCGATGATTTACTTCCTGAACTTATGATTACAAATGATCAAGTTGATGACCAAGCTATTATGCGCAAAAAGGAAGGGCTGTATTCTTTAGCAGCATGTGGAAAAACAAAACAGTACCTTGGAAATGAATTCAGCATAGAACAGATTCAACAAATGTCGCCACAAGACATTGTAAAGTATCACAATAGGTATGAAGCGCAACTGGGGTCAAGAATGGTAAAAAGTGTTGGGCAAACGGTTCTTAGTTTGTACACTAAACTAGTTAGTAGATTTGCTCCCATTGATTCTGAACAAGATTTTATGTATGATTTAACGCAGGATCCAGTTTTAACAAAGTCATTAGAGTCTCTAGGATGTGATCTATATTACAGATTTGGAACATCGTTATCGCCATTAATCATCGGATTAATTACTTTTAATCATATAGATTTTGTTTCCCTTCAAAATGACCGAGCCAGAAAATCAGCAGAATCAGAAAACATTGAATCAGGTGGAGAAAGTGACCAGTAAAAAGCCTCCTCATCCTGGGCGCGTTGCAGCAGGAAAAAAATTAGCAGAGTGGAACAAACAAAAAAAATTAATGTTGCAATCACAGAATATAACTCATAATGAAAACATAACACCACCAACGCCAACAGTTGTTTCAATGCCAGCTGTAAATACACCAGAACAAGTTGATTCAAGGTCTGCAACACCAAAGTCTTTATGGAATATTGAACTTAAAACAATTGTCATTTTTGGCGGCATTGCTGCTGGGGGTGGTTATTACGGTTATAAAATATATAAACAACGCCAGCAAAAACCAAAGCAGTCAAAAAAATCTCAACCACTAAATACAGAAGCCAAACAAAAAAGCATGCCAGAACCGCCAACAACAAAAGATCATTTTGATCCATTTCAGATGGAATAATATTTCAAGAACTTAATAAATAATTATAAAATTGACTTGAATAAGAACTTGGTGTACATAGAGGATGACTTAAGTAAAAACTTAAAGTAACTTAAGTTAAGAACTTGAGGTAACTTGATTAAAAACTTAAGGTAACTTGATTAAGAACTAGATTAAGAACTTGGGGTAACTTGATTAAGAACTTGGGGTGACTTAATTAAGGACTTGGGGTAACTTAATTAAGGACTTGGGGTGACTTAATTAAGAACTTAATTAAGGACTTGGGGTGACTTAATTAAGGACTTGGGGTGACTTAATTAAGGACTTGGGGTGACTTAATTAAGGACTTGGGGTGAAAAGTGGAACTGGTAGGACCACTTGTCATTTGATATGTCAGCCACTTGCTTTGTGACTGAACAGGATGTGCGTGGGCGCTGTGCAGTGATTCGTTGTCGGGCTGGCCTGCAACTACTAGTTAAGCGCGATGAAGAACAGAGAAAGAGGCAGCTCACGCTATAGCAAAGAACGTGTTAGCGCACGCCCGCTGTGCGGACAGACCTATTGGATTAATAAACTAAGAACTCTCAAATCTGACAATTTCTATTACACAAGCCATCGCGTTGACGCCAAAGATACATGCTGCTCTAAAAACCCACGCCGGTGTGGCAGCTGACTGGATGTGAAGAAGGTATGTACATTGTCAACTAACTGACTGTGTGCTGTGTTCTGTGTAAACAAAGGCCTCTTGTCTGTGTTAAGTCGTAAACCCCACACACCAACAAACCGACACGCACACTGAAAACAGCGAAGTGGTGGCTTCCCATTCGAGAATGTTCAAGAACATTTGTGACAAAGCGCGCCGCGAGCCCGGTGAGAAAAGAAACGCAGTAGGCGCGCGAGGCGTGTTTTATTGATAGGGAGGCACACAGTTTGTAAACAGGACGCTCGGCCTGCTGACTTACTGCGTCGTTATAATTGTGTTGTCTTGGTCTTGCAAAAAAGCTGACAGTCAACCGACTGGTAGTACAGACTGTTTGGGGGAACGCAGACACTATTTATTATAGATGACTGTTCGGCCGAAACTGGCTTTCAGTGGAAGACATGCTGGGATAAGTGTGTGGATTTTATGTCAAAAATATAACTCAGTTTTAAAAGACTTTAGAGAACAATTAAAGACAGTGGTTTTATTTCATATGAAAGATAGAGACGCATTTGATGAATGTATGCGTGAAAATGATGTTATTGAAAACGATCAAGAAAAACGAAGGATTAAGCAAAAACTTAAGTCTCAAAAGTTTTCTAAATTAGTGTTAAAAACAGATAATCCTACACATTATGTATGTTTGTAAAGTGTTTACTATTAGAGAACTATAAAATAGGCATTCTGGGTAAGCCGGCGGAGCAACAGCGGAGCCGGGTGAGCCAGAATGCCTATTTTATAGTTCTCTAGGAGAGAGACAAATAATATGCGGGCCTCTAAATTGCACATCTTTGTTTTGCACGAAGACCCCATTTTAAAATAACGATTACGTCAATTTTTGGAGGGGTTTGCATGTTAATTTTGATTGTAAGAAAGGTGTTAATTTTGGCAAAAAGTAGCATGAGAGGGACGAGATTGTTTGTGAAATGGAGGGTTTCGGGCAAAATAAGATGGTGATTTAGTGCCCGCATATTATTTGTCTCTGAGAGAGAATTTTCATTATGAAACCATGTGGTCTGTTACAGGTACACACTTAGACAACAAAAACATTTGATAATATTTACAATGGTTCACAACTCCTATGTTCGACTTTACTAGCGAATGGATTACAGTAGGGTTTTTTTTTCCATAACATTTCTCGCTTTCTCCTCAGACACTAAAATGAGACACGTAATTTTCGTCGACTACCAATGGCGTACAAGCAAACAGTTTCTTTTGCAGCAGAGCTCTTGCCTTCAGTTGTCTTGACTCCGGATTGGCCATTTCTTGTTGAGGGCTTGCAGTCACTGAAATGAATAACATGAAATAAAATAGATCCGACACTATTTTGAACAAATATGCTATTAAGCATAGACGGTTGCACTCTGCAGTTTTTCATTTCCATGTTGGGCATATTTTCACATTACTCCTGTTTACAGACCAGCCAAGCATATACCATCTGCATGTGTTTATTCTATGCAGTCTGAACAAAACAATGCTAGTCTTCGATGTTTTGTGTTATTAATTGAAGAGCAACGAAAAAAATTACGAAATAGCCAGAATGATCGTCGTGCAACCTCAGGTAACAAACAAAATCAACCGATGTAAGAAAGTAAGGAAGTTCATGTTTTTAAACTAGAAAACGGACGAAAAACAAGTAACAGCAGCTCCATAAATAAAAACACAGTAAGAAAGTTGATTTTTTTTTTAACTGGAAAAGGGACGAGAAACAAGTAACAGCAGCTCCAAAAATAAAAACACTGTGACCAATTACCAAAAGGGTTGTGGCACAAACTATACAGGGTCTGCAGTGTCTCTGACAGCCACCGCTGGATCAGTGCTTATAAGAATGACGTCGCCAAATCCAGTCATGCAATTCGCTTTGCCAGGTCTACCTGGTCCAGTCATGTGAGCATGGGTTTGATGAGTTATCGTTTTTGGCAACGGAACTCACAACTACAAATCAGTGAATGTCTGTCTACACACACACACACACACACACACACATAAAGCTAAACACTAAAACAGGTATGCACTCTGCATGCACAGGCATGCTAGTGGCTTTATCTGCAGATAGGATAGATAGACCGTGTATTGCGAAATAGGGAAGCCTACCCCTCCTTTTTCGGGCTCGAAGTATATCTCGGTAAACAATCGATCATATGAAAGAGAACGTGGTCTACAAATGTCCTGGAATGAGATTGGATTGGGAAGACATGAGGGACATAGTGTGGATGTGGGCGTACGGGGTGGGGGGTGGGGGGGGGGGGGGCTGAGTGAGATCAGTGTGAGGGCAACAGGTGGAAACAAGCAGTCAGGCACACGCATACACAGAATGAGACTGTTCCTAGAGGGAACTGTTTGGTTTTGGTTTCGGTTTAGAAAACGCTCGTTCACTCTTGCTCTCCAAATTGTAAGCAAAAACAAACAAACAAACAAAAACTACATGTTGAATATGCCAGCCCTAACTACATTTTTAGTGATTTTCTTCTTTTTTTTTATCATAGAAAATAATTCAAATATAATTTAAATGCGACTAGAAAATAACAAGATGCGAAGCATATAAGCGTACTCCCAGTTTTCCAAACCGCTTATAAATCGGCCAAGAGCTTTGTTAGATAAGAAATAAAGGCAAAATAACGGTTTTAACGGTTATTTAACTGATGTACACTTTTGAAACTGGTATTTTAGTCCTCACTGGGCTAAAGCCTGTGTACATACCAAATTTCATCCAAATCTGACAATATGTCAAGAATAACGGTTTTTAACGGTCAGATTTTGAAACACTACATGGAAGTGCCATTTGTGTGTGATAACCTTTCTATATACAAAATTTCATTAAAACCCACCAATGTATAAAAAATAACGGCAAAATAACGGTTTATAGGTTATATAACCGATGTACACTTTTCAAACCGGTATTTTAGTCATCACTGGGCTAAAGCCTGTGTACATATCAAATTTCATCCAAATCGGACAATATGTCAAGAATAACGGTTTTTAACGGTCAAATTTTGAAACACTATATAGAAGTGCCTTTTGTGTGTGATAAACTTTCTATATATCAAATTTCATTAAATTCCACCTATATATAAGAAATAACGGCAGAATAACGGTTCTTAACGGTTGTTTAATCCATTTTCAGCATTACATCACTTACATATGGACAGAGGCTCCGATTTGTCACAAGATCATCCAAACCGCTTATAAATTGGCCAAGTACTTTTTGAGAGATTCCATAAAGAAGAAAAACCGTTACAGGCCGTTACAACCGTTAGTAACGGCTATAACGGGGCAAACTAAAACATCAGGCATCATCCGTGAACATACCTGCTAATTTTCATAAAGGTCGGCCAAGTACTTTCTGAGATATTCCATAAAGAAGAAAAACCGTTACAGGCCGTTACAGCCGTTAGTAACGGTTATAACGGTAAACTAAAACATCGGGCATTATTCGTGACCCATAATGAACATACCTACAAATTTTCAGAAAGATCGGCCAAGTACTTTCTGAGATATTCCATAAAGAAGAAAAACCGTTACAGGCCGTTACAGCCGTTAGTAACGGCTATAACGAGGTAAACTAAAACATCGGGCATCATCCGTGACCCATAATGAACGTACCTGCTCATTTTTACAAAGAT